>JAHHUM010002938.1:28125-212050 GCA_036173005.1 Crenichthys baileyi | reverse complement strand
GCAGGATAGTGGCCAGGTCTTTGGTGGGGAAAACGTTTCCTGCCCCTCGTCCCCCAAAAAAAACCCCCCCAAAAGGGTCAATAATATTCAGATTGGTGACTGTAAAAGGCCATGGGAGTTTTTCCAATTTTACTTTCATGTTCCAAACCAATCTTTCACCAGTCTGCGTGTGTATTGGTGAATTTCATCCAATACACGGCCCCCTTCGGATACAATGTTTGAACCACTGGATCCCAAAGGGTCCTCAAGAAGGTTCGGTGCCCTTTGAAAGGACGTCCCCATCTAGCACAAGTATTGGGCCAAAGGGAAAAATGCCATAAAATATGGCAGCCCAAACCATCATGATCCACCAAAGCATCACTTGGGCAGCAACAGTTGGGTGGTACGCTCTTGGGGCTTCTCCACAGTAATTCCCGGATGTGGAGAAAACAGAAAAAGGGGGATTTCATCAGGGGAACCCAATACATGTTTCACATTGTCCACAGCCAAGATTTTGCGCCCCCTTGACCGTGAAACCGAGTTTGGCATTGGCATGAGTGCCCAAAGGTTTTGGGCTAAAAGCCTGGCCGGATATTCCCCCGAGGAGCCCCCGACGGAAGTTTGGTGGAAAAACGGGAGGTTGAGGGCACATTTAATTCTCCCGCGATTTGGGCACCCGTGGGTTTATTTTTTTTTTGGAAAAACCAGGGTTGCACCCGAAATCCTTTCAGACAGCTTCCTCTTGGCCCCCCCCCAGTAACCCCTGTTGGATGGGGTTTCCCCCCCTTTTTGGGGTGGTATGGGACATTACCCTGGAAAACCGTGGCTTTGATACATCAAAAAAGACTGGCTTGTTTGGTCACAGATCCGCCAGCAAGACGGCGCACCAACAATTTGCCTCTTTTTTAAATCTGGTTGTCACCCAAAAATGTTGTGTGCATTTCAATATTTTGAGCAAAACTGTCTCTTACCCCGCTAATTTAACCTTCACACATTGCTTTAATGGGCAAGGCAATCAAGAAGACTGGCTACCAGGTTTGGCCAAAATTTTGCCCATGAAACCTCCCAACAAAAATGACAGGTGTTTCATTTTAAATTGTCCAACCCCTGAGAGGAAGCATTTTTTAAAAGGGCAGGAAGCTTTTTTTCATTTTTTCCTTGTTTTTGTTGAATGGATTTTAGTTTTTTTATTTTTAGAAACAAAAAAACTGCCATATAAAAACCCTTCAAAAAAATCGGGGAAAACCCCAGAAAGATTACATGGTTTTTTGATTTTGATTGAGGACACATGTAAAGTATTTTAAGCCAAACCCCCAAACATGTCCGGACAAAAAATAAAAAGAAGAAAAAAGAATTTGTGGACCTTAAACCTCAAACAGCTCCGCATCAAAAAAAAAAAAAGAAATGAAAAAAGAATTGGGCCCTTTAAAACCCCAATTCCTGTTTTTTCTTGTGTACCAATTGCCAAAGGCGAAGGTGCCAGGTTCATCTGTTAAAAAATCAATGCCAGTTTTAAACCAGGAGATGTCCAACCATCATTTTGGGCCCGGGGGGAGGGAGAGATTTTCTGTGTTCCAAAATGAATGGGTTTGGTGGGAAAGTGTGTACCATTTTCCAAAACCCAATAGAATATCTTTTGAAGTGTGGTGAGAGGGTCATAGAGGTTAATTATTACAGTGGAAAAATTTTCTCTGAAAGGCTGTAAAGGCCTTTGTTACGGGTTTGTTTTGCTGCCCTCCTTCCAAGAATCGCTCCGCCCGCCCCGTTGGGGTTTGTTTTTTTATTGGTTCTCGCTGTTTTTTTTTTCCCCTAAATTGTCAGGAGGCTTTAATTTTTCACAAAAAATTTTTCCAAAATGAGTTTTGCACAAAAATGTTTGTTTTACAGGAAAATTAAAAAACATGCGAAATGAAATTTAAAAAGGTCCCTCAGACAGGGGCTTACTCGGGAAACAAAAACGGACAAAAAAGCCCCCTTTCTTTTTGCAGTTTCCCCACAGGCCAATATATTACAAAAATCACCTTTCTAAAAGTCATATTGCTTTCAGTCCTTTTGCGATGCCATTGGGGGGGCCCCGAGCTCTGTGGTCTGGGGCATTTGATCTGCCAAAATTATAGTCTGCTAGCGCTAGTTGGCTTGCCCCCCATATTTTTCCGTAGTGTTTTATTTTGAATAATCAAAAAATTAAAATGGTAAGAAGGGGATAATTACGGTTTGGAAACCACTTGGAGACTTTTTAATAGACCGTGACATGGAAAATGTAATGTGGCTTTCCCCCCGGAAAGGATGACAATGATAAAAGGTTTCCCCCCTTTCAGGAAGGGAGGGGGGCCTGTTTATGAAAATTAAATGGGGGTTTTCCCCTTTTTTTCCTTTAAATTTTTAAAAATTTTTTTATATATTTTGGGGCATTTTTGGTTTACATTTTTTATCATTAATTATTCATTTTTAAAATAAAATTCCCCGAAAAAAAGGGATACAGTTCAACTCAATTTTTTTTCCAAATTAATTTGGTACATTTTGATGATACACCAAGGGGTAAATGTAAAGACTAGATAGAAAAAAGTCATCCCTACAATAGAACATGCACCCTTTTTTTTTTGCCCAGTTCCCTTTTATATGAGGGGAAAAGCAATTTGGCCCCCCATTTTGGCCCCACATGGCTAAATTGGTAAAAATTTCACCTTCCCCCACAAAAACCCTTTTTCGCAAAAAAAGTTTAAAACTGATTCACCCAAAATTTTTGGGCTGCAGTTTTAAGTAAAATTTTGTTGATTAATACAACCGAAGGTTTTTCCCCCTACAATTTCAAAAATGCTTTTTTTGGGGTTTTTTATAATTTTCATTTAGTAAATCGCACCAAAAAAAAAAGGATTTTTTGTAGTTTTAATCCAATTACATCAGGAGTAACATTTGCAATTAGGGGTTTTCCACTGGAAAAAAATTGTTTTTTATATTTTACCTTTTACAGAGGTAAAAATTTTTTAATTTAGACTTTAAAACTGTGGAACTAAAAATTTTTAAATTTATTTAAGTTAGGTAATTTCAGGCGGAAATTGGTCCAAAATTGGGGTTAACAAAAAACCCCCTGTTTTTCATTAGTTTTGTTTTTTTTTGTTTTGGAATTTAAGCCCAGGTTTTTGCTCATCATGGTTGGGTCGTCCATTGATTTCATGCAGTCCCTGTTGTCTTTCCCCGGGAGTTTTTTTTCCAAATTTAATTCATTTTTGTCTTTTTGTATTATAATTGTGCCAACCTCTGGTTTGGTCCCCTCCCCACAAACTTTGCAGGGGGGTTTTTTTAATACAAGTGGATCAAAGGGCCCACATTTGGGCAAAAAGGACGACACCAGAAAAAAAAAATGTTTAATAATTTCAGGGTTTTTAAGTTTTGGACCTCCCCAAAGGGTTTTTTGACTGAATTTATGTAAAAACCCAAAAGTCAACAAAGAGGGGGCCGACGAGGGCACCCCCGGAGCTTCGCCCCCCTTGTTTTATTTTGTGTTTTTTTGTTTTTCGAGCCAAGTACTGTGGTCTGGGCCCCACAATTCGGTGGTCTCATTCAGTAGAGGGGAACTTCTAACTTTCAGAGAGCCCCTTTTTTGGGATTTTTTCACCATCTTTCACCCACCCGGGGGTTTCACTGAGTTTTGGCAAGCGGAGCGCCGGCGCCTACGGGATACTGCGCCCGGGGGCGTCAGGGGGGGAAAAGCGAGTGGTGCCTGGAAAAGTCCGAAAAAAGAGGACTTCGCACACCATGCCTTCAATCCCCTGGAAAAATGTCGCTCTCAAAAGCCAAAAAGAGGGACGAGCTACTTTTCTCACGGAAAAAAACCAGATCCCCCCCAGATCAGCGGTTCACGCTTCCCGAGACAGGTATGGCCCACTTTCCCCCGGACCCCCATGCTGATCCCGGACTTCCAGCTTTTCAGAGCGGATCGCAGGCGGAGCTACAGGGAAGAAGCGAGGAGGCGGAATTGCTTTTATATAAACGAAGGTTGGGCAGAGACATGAAAGTGGGGGGAAACATGTAGCCGGATCTGAGTCATTTTTCCCTAATCTGTAAACCCTTTTACCACCGAGAGAGTTCCTCGTTCAAAATAATGGGTCATATTTTCCCCCGCATGGTGCATTCGCCGCGGAAAAAATCTTGTGAGTGATTACAGACGTGGAGAAAAAAACACCCCGACTCTTTCATCATAATATGGGAGATTTTAAAAAAGCGCAGATCTCCTAAGAGCTCCCAAATACAGGGGCAGCATAATTAAAGGGCCCCACCAAAAGGCAAAAACACACGGACATTGTTACACAGCTTTTAAGGACTCATATCATGCTGTTACCCGGGTGCTCTGGGGCTTTCGGACCATTGCCTTTTCCACCTCATCCCAACTTACAGACAGAAAAATAAAAGTTCCAAAACCCCCGGTTTTACACTGTTAAAAAGTGGATGAGGAATCAAAGCAGATGCTACAGCCCGCTTTGAATGCACAGACAGGACGTTTTTGAAACCTCAGCCCCGGATTTAAACGTATAACGAGTGGTGAACACATACAACAGTTTCTGTAGAACATGGTGTGAGACCCCGACCTTTGCACCTTGGGGGAAAAACAAGCTATGGTTTTTCTCCACACCTCAGGGAAATTGCGCAGGGCAAGGAAGAAGTCACAGCGTGGAGATTGGGCGCGGGAAAGGCAGGCCAGGGAAAAGACTTTCAAAGGAGATCAAAACAGCCAAAAAAGCATTTTGAAAAAGCTGAAAAAAGCCTTTCTATGGGGGAAATTCGGCTGTAGGGCTGGTCTGAGAAACCGACTGCCTACGAAGCCCCATCCCCTTCCCGAACAAAGTCCCCGCCCGGCCAACCATCGAAGGCTTCTACTGCAGACATGACAAGAAGCCCTTCACACCTAAACCAACTCCCCCCCATCCCATTCAGGAAACGGTTCGACCAGTAAAGCAACCAACCCCCTACCTTTAGATCCTCTGCCTGCCATAAAATTCTGGGAGATGTAAATAGGCTCTTTTAGCGATGAAAAACAAAGAAAACTGGGAGGGGCCTGATAACGTCTCCCCATCATGCCCGAAAGCCGGTGCAAACAAATCGCTCCAAACCCCGGGGCAAAAAGAGGAGAAGGGAGGTTTGCGCTTAAAGACACCAATAGGCCCCAAGAAAAAAAATAGGAAAAAGGGGGCTAAAGGCCACCCCGAGGGCATGAAAAACTTTGAGGGCGGGAGAAGAGAAAGAAAAGGTAGGATAGGGGAAAAAGACAAAAGGCGGAGATGAGGAAGGGGGTTAATTTACCGACAGGACCCCCAAAACCCAGCCAGTCCCTTTTTTCAGTCGGCCAAAAATCAAAGAACCCCAAGAAGAAGTAACGTCCCCGTAACGTAGGGATAACACTTTTACACACAGGGGGGGTGGACTGGGGGGGCATTTTCCCGAAACCAGAACAAAAAGTACTGGGGCCCCCAGGGGGTGTTTTTATCCCCCCTCCTTTTCCCTGAAACAAAAAGACTGCACTCAGCGGACTGCCCTGAAAAAATCCTTAAGTTTGCCCAGATGACACCATGTCATTGGGGTGATCCAGGAGGTGATGAGTCTGCATACAGCAGGAGGGGGACGCCTGAACACTGGTTGTCAGAACTGCCTGGAACTAAACCCCCTCAAGACTTGGGTGGAGGGCTTTTTAAAAAACCATCTCCCCTACACCCCCCTCACCCCTCCTCAAAAAAACACCGTGGGCTGTGGATCACTTTTAGGTTCTTAGGAACCACCATTTTTGAGGGCCTGAGATGGTCTTCACACATAGACACTGTTCGAAAGAAGGCCCAGCAGAGACTGTACTTCCTGAGGCAACTCAAGAAGTACAACCTTCCACAGGAGCTGCTGGTCATCTTCTACACTGCCATCATTCAGTCTGTCCTGTCTTCATCCATCTCAGTGTGGTTTGGTTCATCCACAAAACAGGACAGGTCCAGACTGCAACGAACAATCAGGACTGCAAAGAGAATCATCAGGGCTGAGCTTCCCTCCATCCAGGACTTATACAGGTCTAGGGTCAGGAAAAGAGCTGCTAAAATCTCTGCAGACCCCACACACCCTGCACATAAACTGTTTAGAGTTCTGCCTTCAGGCCGACGCTACAGAGCGCTGTTCACTAAAACCAGCCGCCACAGAGACAGTTTCTTCCCCCAGGCTGTTTCTCTGTTGAACATTTAATAGTGTACAAAACAACAGCATACAGATGTTGCAAATGCACCTTTTTATTTATATATGTGTTTATTGTAAATATGTATATTCTGTAGTGCAAAAACAAAAACCAAAGAGCAAAGTGTACCGGAGTCAAATTCCTTGTTTGTATGTACAAACTTGGCAATAAAGCTGATTCTGATTCTGATTAAATTATGATTGGTTATTTAAAAACCTGAACATCTGTTGATAATGCTTGATTTCAAACCATCTGCGATCATAGTGTTGATCGAAGATGTAACAAAAACTAACCTGCTGGTGGCACTAGTTATAAAGCTGTGATGCTAATAAACATTTTGCGATTTGTTCCCTGCACCAGATATTTGTATCATGTTTGTTTGAAACCTTGGTTCTACGTATATGTGGTCTTTAGCAAAGAACTATTAATAGTACAAACAAAACCCACAGATACTAAAAAATAAATAAAGTCTCAACAATGAGAACAGAAGCACCAATGTACATTCAGGAAATGCCCTTTGATTGTAAGTTCTGTGATAACCAATCAGAAGCATTTGACAGTCAGGACCTCCACACCTCCCACCAGCTATTTAAAGTACATTGTGTCTGAGTAAAGACAGTGTCATCATGACTCTGTTATGGTTCACATTGTTACTTTTTCAACAAGGGTGTAAGTACTGTATACGTACGTTTTCTCATTCAAGGAGGTGAAATATGTAGTTCTGTTCAGTCCAATCTAATGTTCTTTTTCATGATGTCCTTTTTTGTGTCACATGGTGCTTTTTTCCCAATGTAGATACTTTGGTTCCAGTGGTCACAGTGCAACCTGGTCAATCTGTGACTTTGACATGTGCTTTTAGTAGGAGATATCAGAGCAACATATGGTATTACTGGTACAAGCAGAGTGCCGGAGAATACTCTGGATTTAATGCGATGCAGCAGAAAATGATAATCCCAAAGTATGGGCCAAATTTCTCGCTTAAAGGGATTCAGTGTAACTTACACTGATGATAGCAGCAATCTCACAATTGTTTTCAACAGTTCAAAAAGATGAGGGAAATGTATCACTGTGCTGAAATGGACACACTTAAAACTACGTGGAGCGGGACTTACTTATCAATAAAAGGTAAGAAACTAATTTTCTTCTTCTAGTACTTTACATATTTTTAAATTCACAAACTGACCAGTGTTTATCTTTGTCTAAAATCCAACTGGACATGATTATGTTACTGAAGATGTGTAATTTCTAAGAGAAGCATGGTTCAGAGGCAAAGAGGTATCCTGGTACAAAATCTTTCAGACAAGCAGACAATGTTTCGTATTCTAGCAACTGTAAGATAATTTTTTCTGTTATTTTTATCGCCTGATATCCTCTAACACCATATACAATTAATACAGAAAAAATAAACTTAATGTGTTCTACTCTATGCATTGAAAGTTATATTTTTCCAATTATTTCTCTATTACAAAAGAAATGACCACATTTTAGGGTATATTTGATCATAGAATGCACTACACAGTGGGTTTAATTATGGTTAAATTGGACCCTCTGTTATTTCTAATTTAACATTTAAATGATCTGGACCTATATTCACAAAGAATCCTAAGACTAAAAGTATTTCATAGTGATGTCATTCTTAGAAAAATCTTAGAATTTCTCGATTCTAAGAATTTTCTTAGAATTTTACCTCAGTAAAATAAAAGTTATTCAAGGAACATCTTAGCCCTTCAGAGAGCTCCTAAAGTGAACAAATGTTAAAAGTAGTGAGGAGGACTTTTAGTGAGCTTATAAGTGTCTTAAGCAGGCAAGGTGGTGGAAAGTCAGAGAGAAAGGAAAGATATTCTCCGTACAATGAACATCAAATTAATAAAACGCTACCGGCTTGACCGCTCGGGGATCCAATCCTTTAATAGTCGAGTAAATGAGCACATAAACTTCTCTAACAATCATACAATTATTAATATAGAGATAAAATAAACTTCATCATCCCCCTAGGGGAAAATTAGATTAAAGATTAATCTGATTAAAAGGTGCACCTCTAGTAAGGTAATGTTATAAAGGATAAATAAGTAATGGAAAAAATAATGAATAACCATGAATAAAAAGTGAACAAAATTACAAACAATATACAGAATTATTTAAGTATTTAAAGACCTTAAAATGCTTTCAAAAACTACATTTGGAAAAAATTCAAAAAACTCGAAAAAGAAATACATAAATACAAACTCTAGACAACAGTACAATAATCTAACCTCTATATACAGAGAAGGAAGATGTAAATGAGGTGAATAAGTATTTGCTGTATTTTATATGATGATGTCAGCAGCCTATCCTAAATGGTTGTCTACAACGCTCCCCCTCTGTGGAGACGTTCTCTGGTGTGCTACTATCTCCTCGCCAGCTTCTGATTGCAGCAGGTACCAGACCTGCTCACATTCAAGGCTGGTGCTGAAAGCAGAGGGAACGATGCATTGATTTGCTGGGAATGCCTGTTTGCTTTGTGATCCCAGGACCAAATCTACATTTCAACACTCATCTCTTCTGCTGTACCATCATGCTCTTCTGCTGTTTAGTTCAGTTTTCTCCAGCTTTTTTCCTCCATTTTGCTTTGGTCATTTTGCCAAATGTAACCTCCTAATTTACTCATTTCTGAATCCAGCCAACAACCAATCACAGCTCTTAGAAGACAGGGTCAACCACACCTCACTAAGATAGGAATTTATTGATTAGAATCGCTCTCAGCAGCAAAGTCAATCACTATTAAGCTTGGAGTCTTTGCTAAGAATTTTTAGGCTAAAATAGGAGCTCTCTGAAAGGACTTTGAGAATCTTTGTGAATACGAGCCCTGGACTTTGCCAGGATTGAAAATTAAAAATTCCCCACTCATTAAGAAAATTAAATGAATAAAAAAGGTTGTGGAAAAACAACTTAAACCAGAAAATCCTTAAATTGTACTATATTATATATATATATATATATATATATTATATATATATATATATATATATATATATATATATATATATATATATATATATATATATATATATATGCCATTTTAAATGTTCTAATTTGTAAAAAGTGACAACTTTATCAATTGTGTGAAAAAAAGCAGAACTATATTGTGTTTAAATTAGTTTTTGTGTAGGAAAAAAGTCGGCACATTTTAAAATCAATGAATGAAATAAATACCAACTGTATATATTTATATCTTTAAACTGTAGAACTTAAACGGGTGCAAACTGTTTAACCTGGCCTTATTTGTACCACACACATATCTCCGAGAGTCTCACATTTAATCTGCCTGCAATGAAAATGATGACTTATTGGTTTGTTTTTGTTTTTTGTTTTTACTAAATTTTATTCATATAATCCTTTTTTCAAGGGTCATTGTAGTTTTAATAACAGAGTTTTTTTTCCAATGGTGCATAAGAAAATTTTTTATTTTTTTCACAGGAAATTCAAAAAGTACGTCAACCTACACTGTTCTTCAGCAGTCGACAGTCTCACAGACCCTGCAGTGTTCACTCCTCTCTGCCTCTGAGAACACAACCTGTTCAGGAGATCCCAGTGTGTTCTGGTTCAGAGCCAGATCAGATAAATCTTATCCAGATGTTATCTACACTCAGGGGGAAAAAGCTGAAAATAGTGAGAAGAGATCTGATTCTCAGAAGAGATGTATTTATAACTTGTCTAAGAACGTCAGCTCCTCTGATGCTGAGACTTACTACTGTGCTGTGGCTACATGTGGACAGATACTATTTGGAAAGGAAAGGGACCTTCAAATCGGTATGACATTGTATACATCTTTGGAGGTATTATACAAATGGCCATTATCATCATAACTAAATCTTTTTTGCTAGATGTAATGACATATTTTCTTTGTTTTCTAGATACAACAAATGAAATGAATGTGCTGGTGGTCAAAATGGTCACATTAATCTTTTTGGTCTTTTCTGTAATTGGTATTGTCTTCATCTGCTTTCAAACACAAAGATCTGCATGTGTACGATTGAAAGGTTTGTTTTGATTACTAATTCATATAAAGATTTTTAATACAAGAAAGAAATTTTTATACCCACATGAATTAAAATAAAATAAACCTTATATGAACTGAAACTGAGTAATCATGAGTGTCACTGTTTGTACCATGTTTACAGAAAGCTCTTCTTCACAGAGGAGATGCAACTTTAGCCCAAAAAGAAAGGATGTAAGTAATGACTCTAAGTCACCTAAATTCATCATTGTAACACTAAACATTACATCTGAACATTACAAAATAACTTAAATGGAAATGTATTTTCTGAACAGACTAAAGATGGATCTGATCTGAAATTCGCTGCATTACATTTCTCAGATGGAAGAACATCAACATCAAAGGAGAAGAGAGAGTTGATGACTGAATGTGTGTATTCACCAGTTAAAGGATTATTTTAAATATATATGTGTCAACTTGTACATTAAACTCAAATTCTGAGATTTTAGTTTATCTTTCTGATTTTCTACTCTAAATTTAAATAACTGAGAAAATTGTGGCTTCTCTTATGCATTTCGTTTCAGTTTTATTAACAAGACTTTGCCACATGTTTGTTTTTTTGATTTTATTAGTGTTGACTTTTTGATCATTCATAGATTGTTTTTTTTAGTTGTTAATGTCTTGCCATATTAATTATTTCCTTTGCGTTAAATTTCTCACTTATTTCTTGTATTCTCTTCCCTGTAATTTGGTTCAGGCTCCTATTTTAGCATTTGACGTTCTCCCTTTGGCCATTAAATCATCTCGTTTTAGTCCAGCTTCCTATTCACTTTCTCTGTGTTAATTATTCTTCTTCTCTCGGTTTATATGCTTGGCACTCTCTCTTTCCTGTTTAACATCTCACTGATTAGACTCATCTGGTTTCAACGCCAATCTTTACACCTCCTCAGTATTTAAGCTCCCTTGGTTTCCTGTGTTTACTGCAGGTTTCATCTGTTCTGTCCACCATGGTTTCCTCTCCTGTTCTCCTTCTGCCTACCTGTAGGTTTTTGTTCTTTTGTCACTACATCCTTGTCATAACTATGCTACTGCCGAGTTCCTGTCTTTGGTCCTGCTTGTACACTGAGCCCGATCTGCCATACGACCAATTTGAGCATATGCCCAGGGGGAAATTTCTTTCCCGCTACATAAAAATAGTCCAAACAGGGCTTTGCCCCCAATTTTCATAATCGCCCAATCAGAATAAAATAAAAGTTGTTTACAAAAATGAGGTCTCCTGATTGTCTCTATTGTATGTCAGTTTGTTGACTTGACAGGTGATGTTTGGGAGCAGGTGGCAACGCATTGAATAGACTGGCCTATGAGCATAGAACAGGTGGTTTCCATCAAACTACTCCAAGATCCAATTTTCAAAGAACAGGTTGATATTAAAACTGTGAAATACTTTGTAACTAATACTGATCTCTGTGAAATACTTTGTAACTAATCCATTCACACTGTTCTCTGTGAAATACTTTGTAACTAATCCATTCACGCTGGCGGTAATGACACCCGGTTACGTCAATCGGAGGTCACTAAAGTTAGTGTTGCTTCGGTGTGTAAGTTTGCCAAAACAATGTCGGACTCCGTAATTTTCTCTGGTCCCCTCCCCGATCTGACCAGTGACGACATGTTTAGCCGCATGCTGTCATTCAACCGCTGGCTGTCTAGGTGGTGTCCAGAAAATGATGTGGGCTACATTGATAATTGGCGAACATTTTGGGGAAAACCTGGTCTGATCCGGAGAGACGGCATCCATCCCACTTTGGATGGAGCAGCTCTTCTTTCTAGGAATCTGGCCGAATTTATTAGTTCTCCAAACCTCTGACAACCCAGGGTTCAGACCAGGAAGCAGGGTCGTAGTTTAACACTCCTCTCTGCAGCTTCTGTACTGCTACCCACCCATTACTCTATTAAGACAGTGTCTCGCCCACGGCCAAAATTGAATAGATTAAAAAATAATATAAAAAGAGGAAATCAGGAAAATCTCATAAAAATAAACACAACTCAGACTAAAAATAAAAATAAAACAATTAAATGTGGCTTACTGAACATAAGATCTCTCTCTTCAAAGACTTTGCTAGTTAGTGACCTGATTTGTGACAATCAGATTGATTTATTTTGCCTCACAGAAACCTGGCTGCAGCAAGAGGATTATGTTACTATAAATGAGTCAACTCCTACTAATTATTTAAATTTTCACATTCCTCGAAATACTGGGCGAGGAGGAGGAGTAGCAACCATCTTTCAGTCCGATTTATTGACTAGTCCCAGACCAATCAATAGCTACAACTCTTTTGAATATTTAATCCTCAGTTTTCCTCATCCAAATTGCAAAGCACTAAAACCACTTCTATTTGTTGTTTTGTACCGTCCACCAGGCCCTTACTCTCAATTTATAGATCAGTTTTCAGACCTTTTATCTGATTTAGTGTTAAATACAGATAAAGTTATTATAGTGGGGGATTTTAACATTCATGTTGACACTGAAAGTGATAGCTTAAATATAGCCTTTAATGGTATCTTAGACTCAATTGGCTTTGCTCAAAACGTTAACAAACCTACCCACGTTTGTCTTCATTCTCTGGACCTTGTGCTGACATATGGCATTGAGTGTACAGACATTACAATATTTTCTCACAACCCTGTGCTGTCTGACCATTTTTTAATAACCTTTGAGTTTAATTTAACCGAGTACTCCACACCTGAAAGAAAATTTCATTATAGTAGATCATTATCAGACGATGCTGTAACAACCTTTAAAGAATCTGTTCCACTTTTAATTTGCTCATTATCACAGAAAAACAGAGTGGAGGGCAATAATTTTGTTTCTTCTCCTTCACAAATTGATTCTCTTGTTCAGAGTGTTACTTCATCATTGCGTGGTGCATTAGACAATGCAGCCCCCTTGAAAAAGAAGGAAATTATTTATAGGAGGCAGGCTCCCTGGTTTAATTCAGAGCTGCGTACTTTAAAGCACAATGTTAGAAAATTGGAGCGAAAATGGCGCTCTACACACCTAGAGGATTCCTACTTAATCTGGAAAAATAGCCTACTGTTGTATAAAAAGACACTTCACCAAGCTAGAACAGCTTATTTATCATCCTTAATAGAATAGAACAAGAATAATCCTAGGTTTCTCTTTAGTACAGTTGCTAAACTTACACAGAGTCATAGTTCTGTTGAGCCATCCATTCCCTTAGCTCTCAGCAGTCATGATTTTATGGGATTCTTCCAAAATAAAATTGATTCTATTAAGAAGAAAATCTTTGACAATCTCCTACTTCATCCTCAACAAGTGAGACAACATTGGAAATAACTGTAGAACCTGATCTGTGTTTGGACTGTTTTGATCCTGTGGAGCTTCCTGAGTTATCAGAAATATTAGCTTTATCTAAACCTTCAACTTGTATGTTAGACCCAATCCCAACCAAACTATTTAAGGAAGTGTTCCCTCTGATTACCAGCCCCATTTTAGATATGATTAATCTATCCTTAGTAA
Organism: Crenichthys baileyi; assembly: GCA_036173005.1. Taxonomy (NCBI): domain Eukaryota; kingdom Metazoa; phylum Chordata; class Actinopteri; order Cyprinodontiformes; family Goodeidae; genus Crenichthys; species Crenichthys baileyi. The sequence continues at coordinate 198,349 of JAHHUM010002938.1, read as the reverse complement.
ATGGATATGTACCACAAGCTTTTAAGGTAGCTGTAATTAAACCTTTGCTTAAGAAACCTTCGCTTGATCGAGATGACTTAATAAATTACAGACCGATATCCAATCTTCCGTTCTTATCTAAAATTCTTGAGAAAATAGTTGCTAATCAAATGTGTGAGCATTTACACAGCAATGACCTGTTTGAAGAGTTTCAGTCAGGTTTCAGAGCTCATCATAGCACTGAAACAGCTCTGCTGAAAGTCACTAATGATATTCTTATTGCCTCAGATAATGGACTTGTGTCTGTACTGGTTCTGTTAGATCTCAGTGCTGCATTTGATACAGTCGATCATAATATTCTCTTAGAAAGGCTGGAATATGCTGTAGGGATCAGGGGAACAGCACTAGGCTGGTTTAAATCTTATTTGTCTGACAGATTCCAGTTTGTTCATGTAAATGATAAATCATCTTTAAACTCCAGGGTTAATTGTGGAGTACCACAGGGTTCAGTACTTGGGCCAATTCTCTTTACTATATATATGCTTCCAATAGGTAAAATTATCAGGCAGCATAGAATAAATTTTCACTGTTACGCTGATGACACTCAGCTTTACTTATCCATAAATCCTGATGAGACCAACCAGTTAGATGGACTACAAGCATTTCTTGAAGACATAAAAACTTGGATGACTTTAAATTTTCTGCTTCTAAATTCAGACAAGACAGAAGTTGTCGTCTTTGGACCGGAGTCTTTAAAAAAGAAACTGCTTAGTCGATCACTTAACCTGGATGGCATTAAATTGACCTCCGATATTAAAGTAAAAAACCTTGGTGTTATTTTTGACCAGGACATGTCATTTAAATCCCATATTAAACAGGTTTCCAGGATTTCCTTCTTTCAACTCCGGAACATTGCCAAAATTAGAAATATCCTGTCCAGGATTGATGCTGAAAAACTAGTCCATGCATTTGTTACTTCAAGGCTGGACTATTGTAATTCTTTACTATCAGGATGTCCACAAAATGCAGTTAAAAGCCTTCAGCTGATTCAAAATGCTGTAGCAAGAGTTCTGATGAAAATTAAAAAGAGAGATCATATTTCCCCTACTTTAGCTTCCCTTCATTGGCTCCCTGTTAAATCCAGAATAGAATTTAAAATTCTCCTCCTCACATATAAAGCCCTTAATGATTTAGCTCCATCATACATCAGAGATCTGATTGTTCCATATGTTCCTAACAGAGCACTTCGTTCTCAGACTGCAGGTTTACTGGTGGTTCCTAAAGTCTCTAGAAGTAGAATGGGAGGCAGATCCTTTAGTTATCAGGCTCCTCTCCTGTGGAACCAGCTCCCAGTTTTAATCCGTGAGGCGGACACCCTGTCTACTTTTAAGACTAGGCTTAAAACTTTCCTTTTTGATAAAGCTTATAGTTAGAGTGGCTTAGGTTATCCTGAGCTATCTCTGTAGTTATGCTGCTATAGGCTTAGACTGCTGGAGGACATAATGACCACTTTCACCCTCTTCGCTAATTTCTCACACTACTCTTCAATTTTGTATTATTTGCTGTTATTTCAGCTTTTAACCTTGTTCTCTCTCTTCTCTCTTCCTAGAAGCTACACCTGGCCTGACTCTGTGTCTACCTGTGACAACTGTCTGGAGAGGGGCATCGTCCGAGCTTCTGCTGGCAACAACTTGGTGCTCACCCTCTACCGATGATCCACATGGCCCTGTCTTTCAGTGTTTAACCCTTTCTCTCTCCTAGACATAGATACTGACGGAGCTTTTACTGTAACTAACTCTATGTGCTCTCTTCAGACTCTAACATTGAAAACTGGCTCAGAGTTTATCTGTTCTTTCTTTCTAGGTGAAACGACTAAAGGAGCTACACCCATTAACATTTACCTTTTCCTTCCCATAGAAAGGACTCCTGGATCAGTGCTTCTTTGTTCTCTTTGTGTCTCTGCTCTGTTCTCTCTAACCCCCAGTCGGTCGTGGCAGATGGCCGCTCACACTGAGCCTGGTTCTGCTGGAGGTTTCTTCCTGTTAAAAGGGAGTTTTTCCTCTCCACTGTCGCTACATGCATGCTCAGGGATTGCTGCAAAGTCAACGCCAGTGACTGTCCACTGTCTCTACATGCTCATCCAGGAGGAGTGAATGCTGCAAGTCACTGACTGGATGCAATCTGCTGGGTTTCCTTAGATAGACAAACTTTTTATCCAATTTGAATAAATAACAGAATCTGACTGCACTGTTCAGTGATTTGGATTAATTGTAATGCATGTACCTGACTTTTGTGAAGTGCCTTGAGACGACATGTGTTGTGAATTGGCGCTATATAAATAAACTGAATTCTCAGTGGAACTGTGGGAAAATATATCATGATCGTTTTAACAGAAAATGGACAGAGGTAGCAACTGATAGCCCAGCGAGGCTGTCAAGAGAAAGAGGAAAAAGGAAGAGAAAAGATGCGGCTGCAATAAAAGACTTTCTGCCAATAAGTAACTTTTTCCTCAGCCTGAGCTAACTGTAGCTAACTTTAGAGAAGAAACCAAAAAGCTAGAGATGACACCGATGAGTAAACAGAACTAGGTAATGTCACCAGAAGTTCATTGCCAGTGGCAAGTACTGTCATCTCTGAAGACCCTGCACTATATGTGGAACGATTATAGAGCATCCAGGGCACAGGTGTCAAACTCCAGTCCTCAAGGGCCAGTGTCCTGCAACCTTTAGATGTGCCTCTGCTTCAACACACCTGAATCTAATAATTAGATAATTTGACTGCATACTGAGGAGGTAATTCGGCCATAGATTCAGGTGTGTTGGACCAGGGACACATCTAAAAGTTTGAGGACATTAGCCCTCAAGGACTGGAGTTTGACATCTCTGATCCAGGGGGAAATTCTACTCAAAGGGATTTTAGCCTTTCAGTAAGTAATTATCCAGCATCACGGAGGGGGAGCAAGTCCTGTGAAAAGACATGCTCTCTCACTACCGACGCACTGACCCAACACCTTACAATTGTCAAGTGGTTCCCAGTTTTTTGGGTTTAAACTGCAGGTTTCCCCCACTTGAAAAGGCAGCTTGCTTCAGAAGACTTTGAACTGGACTTCACTCAATGACCAAGAATCAATTCTTTCTTTTTTCTCTTTTATTTTGAAACTTGTCAAGGCCACAATAGGTGAAAACCCTTTAAATACAAACAAGAAACAAAAAAGGTTTAACAAAACCCAATAAGCCAAAATTAACTATGACCAAAATTAAATAACCTTTAAATTACTAGAAATTATCCTTGAAAGTATAACATCCAGATTTAAGCACCTGTGGAGGTTCCTTCAGCGATGTCAAAGTGTTAGTATTCTATTGTTTCTTCAACACAGCATATCTGTTTTTATGTTTTGGGTTTTTTTTTTGTATTGTTTTGGATGTTTGCTAAGCTGGGTACGCACAGTTGGTAAACAACCTATGTTTGTGTAGCTTAATTATCGTTTGTTTCTCTTGCTGAGGTGGAAGGAACTGGCTGGGGGGAGCAAATATGATGCGACACCAGGAAGTGGAGGAAGCCATCAGGCTGGTGGAAATGGGGGACTTAACTTTGGAGAAGCTGTCAAACTCTGGAAGCTCTACTGTTTAAAAACTGCTTGGTGTTAGAATGTCTAGTTTTGTCTAGTTCTGTAGGTTTATCTATTGTTTGTCTTAGTCTTCTTGTTTCTCCCCACCTTGTTTCATGTAGGCTAGCATGTATGTTTAAACTCACCTGTGTCCATTGTAAGGGCTCAGTCCTGGTTTGTCATTCTTAGTTAGATTGTCTCCCTTTTCCTTTTGGGCCCATCTTCTTAGATTTTTGTGTGCTTTGATGGTCAATTTGTTGGTCAATTTTTGTGGAGGAATAAATGGAAGATATTTTTTTGTATACTTTTGTCCTTTGTTTTACTGCTTGGTCCCTGACAGCACCCAAAAACAAATATATTTAAAGTACTATCCAGTGATAATTTTAACCTTACATTTTTAGCTTCCATAATCACCATTCCATAAAATCAAATTTAGCAAATTACTTTAAACTTCAATACCTTTTAAAACACACATCTTAACTGAAATTCAATAAATATCAATTTATCAATTGCAACATGAATTTTAACATTCAACTGTCTGACATTCAACTTTCAATCTGAGTGTAAACATATCGGTCTTAAATCCATAGTTTCAAAGACCATAACTCACCGGCTCCTTCTCTTTGATCCATGCTTTTTAATCCTGCAGTGTCCTTTTCCCAGCATTTCTCTAACACATTGCTTGTTGCTGCCCTGTGAGTGAATACCTCCAAACTAATCATCAGATCATTTCCACCTGGAACAAACAGTCTGCTGCCTCTAGGCTGGGAGACACACCCAGACCTATACTCAGCCAGAGAGGGGTGGGGCCTAAAGCTCAGTTCAACAACTATGGTGAAATTATTCCATGGAGATAGATTGTATATTCACTGTCCACTGGAGACATTTATTGGTTTGCTTAGAAAGTTTTATCTACGAAACAGCAATGCATTTGTTGCCGGGTTTAGTGACTGGAAACATCGAACACGAAATAAGTGGTGAGCACAGAATCAAACATCTGGGTATTGTGGATGCTTCTTTTGGGAGACAGATTGAAGCAGGTCAGGACTTTAATGATCGTTTTGGTGTACTTTTCGGCATGGACCGTGAAGACACTGATCTCTGCAAATGGGCCAATACTCTTTCATCTTTATATCCAACTGACTTGGATACTGCCTCATCTGATGAGATGATCAAGTTTAGGTCTTTTCTGAATACTGAGCAAGATAAGACATCTGCAATCCTGCAGGTTGTGCTGGGGAATGGACTCCAAATAAACTTCCCCAACATTTTTGTTGCTCTCAGGCCTTTTCTCACACTGTTTGTGTGTGTGTTTGTTTGTGTTTGTATGTTCCTGTTTATGCGGCTGTGTGTGTGTTTGAATGTGTGTGTGTGTGTGTGTGTGTGTGTGTGTGAGAGAGAAGTCTGTTTGGCGAAGGTTCTGTCAGGTGCCTGCAGTTTGTTGGGTGTCAATGACTTGGTTATTGCGTCATGTGGATGATGTGGATGTGTTCTTCCTCATTTTCATCAGCATGTGAACTTTTCAACCACAGGCTCAAACACAGACAGAGCCTACACAAACGTTAAGGCAGCATTCAAGGCACCCCCCGCCCCCACTTTGGCTCATCAGATCATGTCTCTGAAAGGCTAATTCCTCCATCCAGACCCCTGCTTACCAGAGACCCACTGCAAAGCCAGTAAGGTTCTGGTCTGTGGGATCTGTGTCAACATTACAGTACTGTTTTGAATGTTCAAAAAACAGAACAGAGGATAGAGATAAAGATATCTATGCAGCACCTGGAGTGACTAAATTCAACTTTTTGGCATACCTAAAAACTCCAAGTACACAACAAAATGTTTTTAAGGGTTAAAAATGTGAATTTTGCAAGTTTGTAACCTTTAAGGGCAACGCAAATCGGCAGTTTCAGACACATTTATAAAAACACTCGCTTTATTTTCTGTCAGACAATCCACACAGGCTTCCTCGGGTTGGTGGCTGATGATCCAAGGCGCAAGCACCCAATGATCCTTTTTAATCCTATCCTTTTTATTCCTATGCATGAGAAACTTTAGGTAAAACTATCCAAGGTGTGAGATAAGTGCAGTCGAGTTATCTGTCCTGTCTCTGCATATCCCTGAATGACGCATCAAATAACAAGCATTAATTGACGAGATGCACCATGGTGCTCCTGGAACGCATTGGCCTTAATCTTTCACGTTGTGCTGCTGCAGACGCTTGAGAGATGATTATTTGTCAATTATTAAATTGTTTTTGTGAAGATTCTACGGAAAAATGCACTCTCTTCACTTGTTTGCTTCCAAAGTCTTCACTCATGTTTTTAGCATAGATGACCTTTGCAGAAGAAGTTCTCACCCCATGCTTTTTCTGTGTCACCAGTAAATATTCCCATCTGTTTAGAACCATAGAGTTACGAAAGTGCTGTAAAAGCTGCAGCATCATCATCCTCATGTGGCAGTAAATTCCTGTTTGCTGGGGTGTGACCAGGGGTGAAAGTGAGCCGGTACGGTCCGGTACTGCGTACCACCAAAAGATGCTGCACCGGTACGCAGTACCGGGAAGAGGGAAGAAAAGCTGTCTGCTATGAAGCCGTCATCCAGAACCAGTTACGGATGCAAAAACTCACGAGCACACAAAGAAGAACAGATCCGCTACCAATAGTCAGTCTAAAACACGACTTAATCTGTTTCTAAATATAGCTATTTTCCCCTCATTCCAAATAGTTTCTGAACTGTTCTGCTATGTTGGAGCCTCAATGCTCTTGCTTTGCTTCTCTCCCCTCGGAGCTCAAGGCTTTTGTGAACGGCCAGCCTTTAAAACGAGCACCGCTACGTTTAATGTCTGTCTGCTCGCTGCTAAATACCCCAGTTAAAAGCACAGGGAGACTAACTAGTTGTGTTTAATATTATTTTGCTGAATTACAACAACACAGTACAGCTCAAAAACATCACTTATGACCAGAGATTTCACATACACTACGCGAGAGCGCATGCGCTCTTACTTCGAAAGCAGAGCGGTTGCCAAGGAGATCGGTGCGTTTGATTTAATGGACTGGTGGATTTTACACAGGTGGTGCACAGACATAAAAACCCGCAGCTTGCGTTAGGACAGGACGAACAATAAATCACTTACCTTCTACAGACTTTTCAATAAAAACCTCAAACAACCGAACTGTCAAATGTTTATTTTAAATGAAATCAAAACTTGACCACAATGCAGAGAACAATAACTTCTTTGTTCAAAAGAAAAGACGGAAACTGAGGATGAAAAGTTATGCATCAGAAAATGGTTTATCATTGTTTTATACATGGCAGTTCTTTAACAATTGAAATAGATATATATTCTACATTGTCAAGTGATTCTAATTTCTGCCTTATACAGACAGCCTGCAGTAAAGTAAAATATTGATACGTTTTAATTAGTTTGAGTTTGGACTTTCCCCCCTCTAACTCCGCCCCTAAGTACCGGCAAGATTTTAAAACTACTTTCACCCCTGGGTGTGACATAAAATACTGTTGTTGTAATTTGTGAACTGAAAATGTTCTAATTATCTTTAATCATTATTTTCTTTACAGACTAAACAAAAACTAACCTGCTGGTGGTGCTAGTGAAAAATCCAAGGCATAAATAAACATGGTACAATTACCTGCGTAAGAAAGTTTTACCATGTCGGGCTGAACCCTCCTAAAAGTTATGAATCTGTCTTGACCCAAGAACTACACAGAGATTAAAAAAAACAACAACAAAAAAAACAAAAAACACAGCACCCAGAAAAGAAGGTAATTGTACAAACAGGAAATGTCCTTTGAGTGTATATTCTGAGATAACCAATCAGATGTATTTTACAGTAGGGATCCCATGCCTCCCCCTGTTACTAAAGGATCCAGAATCAGAATGAAGACAGTGCCACAATGACTCTGTTATGGCTCACACTGTTATTTCTTCAGCAAGGATGTAAGTACTATATGTATGAATTTTGAAAAATTCATTTAGTATCAGGTTTTTGAAATCTAATTCCTTTTCATGCAGTCCTTTATTGTTTCACATGCTTTTGTGCTGCTCTTTCTCCACATTGCAGATACTTTGGTTCCAGTGGTTACAGTTGAACTGAGTGAACCCGTGACTTTGACTTGTGCTTTTACTGGTCAATATCAGGGCAATGCCTGGCTTTACTGGTACAAGCAGAGTGCAGGAGACACTCTGAAATTAATTGTGATGCAGTGGAAGTTAATGAACCCCACATATGGACCAGAATTCTCTGCTTCAAGATTGATTGTGACAAACAGCAAAAAAATGAGCAATCTAACAATTTTGAAAGCAGTGCAACAAGACGAGGGAATGTATCACTGTGCTCAAACGGACCTGTCTGGATCTTTCTGCACTGGGACCTATTTGTCAATAAAAGGTAAACAAGTTTAAAAAAAATCTCAGAATTACATTGTGTACATGTATTTTAATGCTCAATGACATCAGTTGGACATAGATGATGAAGAGTATTCATTTTATTTTTTTTATCTATATCAAAACACATTCAAAATGTTTTTAAACAAATGTAGAATAAAACACAAACTTTACAAAATGTTTCCAAAATATCTTGCATAAAAATTTGCCTACACTAATCTGCAAAGCAGTTTTTCCCAATAACATCTCATCTCTATGTAAATAAATGCCATTTTTATTTTATTGTTTGTAATCTTGTATGCCTCAAGGAGTATTTTAATTGATACAAATCAAAAAAAGATTTATCATAGTTATTAGAGATAACTTTGATCTTTTCCACATGTAGTGTTGCATCTTAATAAGGCACAGCATGTCTTCCACATGTTTAAAACCAAACATCTTCAACATGCCTAAACTTTTTTGCTTGTATAAGATAAAGGTTACCAATGTGGTATTCCAATTTGTATTTCTTTACTTAGCTGTATATGATGTACATTATCATGATAAAAGTATTATCACTTAATTTTTTTATAGGAAATTCTGGGAAGAGCTCGAGCTATAGGGTTGTTCAGCAGCCGACAGTTTCTCCCCCCCATCATCCAGCAGACTTGGTGACCCTGCAGTGTTTAATCTTGTCCGATTCAAAAAACACAACTTGTTCAGGAGATCCCAGTGTGTTCTGGTTCAGAACCAGATCAGATAAATCTTCTCCAGATGTTATCTACACTGAGGGTAAAAAAGCTGAAAGTTGTGACAAGAGCTCTGACTCTAACAGAAGATGTTTTTATGACTTCTCTAAGAACGTCAGCTCCTCTGATCCTGGGACCTACTACTGTGCTGTGGCCACATGTGGACAGGTACTATTTGGAAATGGAACACACCTTAAACATGGTATGACTTTGAATACATCACTTTACATTATATAGAAAATTGCCAATGTCATAAGAAATAATCTTTAACAGGGCAATGAGATTTTTTTTCTTTTTCTTTGTTTTCTAGATAAAACATCTAAAATCGGCATGTTGATGGTCACTGTAATCTGCTTGGTCATTTCTTTGATTGGAAATATTGTTTTAATCTGCTTTCAAACACAAAGATCAGCATGTCAACAACTTAAAGGTTCGTTTTATTTACTGAATTGTAGTTTTTCACACTTCTGAAGAAGAAAGAAAAAAAAACATAAACTCACATGAAATTAAAAAAGAGACATCTTGATATTTTATCTTTTTAGAAATAAAAACTATGCCCAAACTGAGAAATTATGTTTGTTTCCTGTTCACAGAAAGCTCTTCTTTACCTTCAGAAGGCAACTTTAACCAAAAACGACAGGATCTTGTAATAACAATAATAAAAAAAAAGTAATAACACTACTGTAAAATGCCAAATTTGTGGACTGCAATGCTTAACAGTACAGCTGAACATTGCAATATATCTTTGAAATTAAAATGTATTTTCTAAACAGACTGAAGATGGAGGAGATCTGAACTACGCTGCTTTACATTTCTCTGAAGGGACAACATCAAGAGGAAAGAAGAAGAGAGAGTTGATGACTGAATACGTGTATTCACAGGTTAAAGGATCAGTTTGAATATGTGTTAACTTGTTTATAAAACTTAAATTCTGAAATACGAGTTCATGCTGTTACTGACCATAAAATAAACATGTGTGGATTCAGTTAAACTCCTAATCAGAAGGAAGTGTGTAAAATCAGTATTGCATGTGTCATATTTTAAAGATTTTGACTACATGGCAGCTTATGTATGTGAAATACATTAATGAAAAACTTATAAAAATAAAATCAACTCCATGTATTCATATTCCTTAAACTCTAACTTTCTATGCTAAATGTATAGATTGCAGAGTTAAGCTCTAAATGCAACCCACCATTAACTGTCTAACTGAATGTGGTGATGGTGCACCTTTTTAAAATATTATTGGTTTTCAAAGCAAAAATAACCAAAAGGCATTATAGTCTTGATGCATTCAGTCAAATCATCATAAAAATGTTTATCTTTATCATTGTGAACACGCAATTAGGTTTTCATTAAAGAGGTTGGAGGGGTTTAATGTACCAGTTATATTTAAATTATTTCATGAAAGCATATTCACCTTGGTTAACATACAGTGCACACTGAGTTAAACCAAACCTCATCCTGTGGATGTTGGCTCTGGTGTGTCATCTTCTGGTTTCGTTTTGTATCTTACGTCTTTTATGTAATAATAAGTTTCCTTGTCTCTACAGAGAATTTAGCTAAAAGGATAACACTTTTAGTGTATTTTATGTTTCAAAAATGGACATTTCTACAGTTTTGAACCCTGGAGCAAAACCAAAGAAGCAAGTCATCTCCACTGCCTCTTTTCCAGTCATGATTCCAGCACCGTACGGCTCCACTCTTTAGCTCTACTCAGCACCAATCCTGTTGTGTTTCCATTGACGGCCGGAGTTGTGGCTTAAGCGTTGTGCTGTGCCAAGTAAAATAAACATTCATCATTAAATTATTATTTCAGTTTGTTTCTGCCAATTTTGTCTTGTTTCTGTGACGCTAGATAATTGTTATCAAACTACAAAAATCGCCAAACAGGTTAAAGTGGAGCGCACCTTGACCTGGAGAGGGGTGGGGTGTGAAGTGCTTCAACAGCATTTAAAGAGACCGCACCAATACGAGTCGCTCTCAGACACAACTCAGAACGGGTAAAACAGGGACCTGTGGAGCTACAATAACAAGGAATTCAGACCAAAGCATTGTAGTTCCACTCTATATAGACCACAACTGAATGATTTAAGTGTGAAAAAGAAGGATTTAAAACCATGATATGTCCTCTTAAAACAGTAAGGTCCCGGAGTCCAGACTACCCTCTTGTCCACAACTCGCGTGACGATGGCTATGAATAATATCCAGGATTTTGAACCACAGGGCTCGGGTTGACCTGCTCAAGCCATTGCTGTCCTTAATATATTTGGCTTTTGAGTTTTTTAAGCATTTCCTGCTTTGGAGCAGGTACCAAAAAAAGCCAGTACCGCCCACGAAAAGCCAATTATTGAAACGGTCGCAAAACCAGCTACACAAGAGTGGAGCCGGCCAAAGTAAAGTCCATGGAAAAGTTTGAAAATGTTTCCGAACCAAAGAAAAACACATTACATGGTAGTATCATACCACCATGCTTTAAGACACCATAGCTTACTATAAAAACAGCATCTCTCTCTTTTGGTCAGGTAGGCAGCTGGCTGGGTAAGAGAATTAGTCCAGTATTTTTACCATCATCATCATCATCATCATCAACTTTATTATAAAGCGCTTTAACACCACCCACAGCTGAAACAAAGTGCTGAACATCAAAAGCAATAAAATTACAATAAGGGATGAAATAGGAAAACTAAGCACACAATAATAAATCAAGAAACTGGCTACAAAACACAACAAAACAATGCAAAATCAGATAAAAACAATACCAGTACAAAATTATGTAAAATAAAATCTCAGTTGGGTTAAAAGCCAGTGAGTTAAAACAAGATTTTAAACGAGTTTTAAAAATAGGCAGTGAAAGGGCCTGTCCAATGTGCAAGGGTGGAGCGTTCCATAACTTCAGGAACCCCCAATAGAGAAGTGCTTGTCCACTTTGAGCTGGGAACCACCAGGACCAACTGATCAGCTGACCGAAGGGATTGATTGGGGGTGTAACGGTGGAGAAGCCCTATCAAGCAGGGCGGGGCCAAGATATTTAAGACCTTAAAAACAAACACAACGATTTTAAAATGAACTCTAAAATACACTGGGAGCCAATGAAGAGAAGCCAGGAATGGAGTAATATGCTCCCTCATTTTGCGCCAGCTGCAGGCGAGTAGGTGAGGACTGGTTGACTCCGATTTAAGGGGAATTACAGTAATCTGATCCCGATGAGATGAAAGCATGGATTACCGTTTCCAACTGTTGCCTTGAAAGAACAGTTTTCCTTTTTGCTATTTTTCTCCAATGATAGAAACTAGATTTCAATGTGGCCCTTACTTGACTGTCAAATTTAAAATCATTGTCTGTCTACTTCCAGCCAGACAGCGGACTTCCCGTGATGCCACTGTCCGTATAAACCCCCCCCCCCCCCCCCCCCTTTCCAACGAATCGACCTCTTCCACACTGATCTCGACAGGATCTGGACAGGAGAGACAGCGCGCTAATGTCTCTTTGCAGGCAAACAGACATAACTCTTCAAACTGGATCCGAGAGTGTCATAGGATCAAGTGATCATACGCACTAAGTTAAGTAGGAATGAATTGCTGTTTGTGTATCCGATATTCATTCATCAACGGGGATAATTAAGGTACAAGCATTGCTTGACTTTCTCTCTGAGGTCTACAGAGGCAAACTTTGTTTCCAGAGAGTTCCCAGCATAGACCCTGTCTCTACAAAGTTAAGGAGTTTCCCGAACTAAGGACAACGGGACGCATCACCGTGGTTACGGCAGTAACTGTGCATTGGGTCGGCATTTGGTCGGCGGACAAAGCCAGCCGCCCCACCCAACAGATACGGAGGTTAGCTGTAGCTAACCTTTGTTCACAGAGCTTTCTTCAAACTTCGTCGTCGCCCGGACAACTTTTCCTCAGCACGGTTCACATACGAGATTAGGTTTTGGGCAGAGAGCGATAGAAGTATGGTAGAATGAAATAATCTAAACATTTTTTCGTTTTATGAGGTTTGGTTTTGTTTGTGTGAAACTCAGCCATCTTAGTGCTAGCAGGCTATCTGCTCAACACCACGTGCTCAGTTTTGTGTTCTGTGTTTGTGTGTTTTTAAAGTTAAAACAAACTTTACTTGAAGGGTGATTTTAAACACAGAAGATCGGCCATAACGCGCCGTCCGCGCTTATGCATTTTAAGCCTTTTATTAATGGTATTCTAAAGGTGTGTGTTTGATTCGGATGATAAGCTATCAGCTTCTTTTGTTAGCTTTAACTCCAAAAGCTAAGAACATGTGCTTGCATACTTAAACCCATTTCTCCAGAAAGATTTGGTTCTTCTTCAAAATATTTCCCTAAACATTTGACTATTTCCTTAATAATATTTCTTTAAATATTATTTTAATAAATAAAGGCAGCTAATGAGACACTGTTGAGAATTGGTCATCCAGAAGGTTGGTTTTATTCAGGAGGTCATTCTTTAAAATATTATTTTATTAAAATAATATTTTATCTGATCTTGCATTGTGAATGGTTGTCTAAAGGTACATCAATTATTGCCTAAGTTGGTTCCAAGACTAACTTAACTTCACTTTCCAGACTCTTCAAGATAATCCTTGGTTCTCAAACATAAACATTGCATGTTAATGTTGCATCACTCTTTCAGACATGGTTTTCAACCATCTTTAATCAACTTGTTTATATTGTACATAGCCCATTAGTCATCCTTATTCTTTAATTCTGCTTGGTAGTTTAGTTGGAGCCAGCCTAAGCATCCGGGGATCGGGCCGCTGAGGTCTCCACCTTCGTCCGCCACCCAATCCTCTTTGCACCGGTCCCTCACGGTTACCCCTGCAGGTGGTGGGCCCACTGGGGCATGGCCTCGCCTCTCCCATTTGGGCTTGGCCCGGCCAGGTCCCGCGAGGAGCAACCCGGCCACCAGGCGCTCTCCGACGAGTCCCGACCCCAGGCCTGGCTCCAGGGTGGGACCCCGGCTCCGTCGTACCGGGACACGTCACGTGCCTCGATATATTTGTCCTTATGAAGGATTCTTGATCCGGGAGGGGCTTGGAGTAGAGCCGCTGCTCCTCCACATCGACAGGAGCCAGTTGAGGTGGCTCGGGCATCTATACCGGATGCCTCCTGGACGCCTTCCTCGGGAGGTGTTCCAGGCACGTCCCACCAGGAGGAGGCCCAGGGGACGGCCCAGGACACGCTGGAGGGACTATGTCTCTCGGCTGGCCTGGGAACCCTTTGGGCTCCCCCCGGAGGAGCTGGAGGAGGTGTCTGGGGAGAGGGACGTCTGGGTGTCTCTGCTGAGTCTGCTGCCCCCCGCGACCCGGTTCCGGATAAGCGGAAGACGATGAGTACAAGTTTAGTTGGATTGTTTTAGCATAGTAAAGAGTTTGTTGATTGAAAGATGTTTGACTTTGAGTTGACTTTTTTTTGTTAATAAATTCTTGTATTTTGTGTGAAATTGTGTGAATTCATTCCATGTGTGAGAGTTATACTGTTCAATAATGTCAGAGCTTGGCTCACCCTTTTGATTTTGTCCTAATACCACCACCTTATTGGGCTGGTATTCACAGGACAACCCTTAACAGACTGAAATATTATTTGATAAAATATTAATATTAAATTTTACATAATATATTCATAATCATAGTCACAACAATACATTGCCAGAGAGTCAAGTTCAATGTAAGAAATGTTGGGCCATTCAAGCTTTAATATCCTCAATACACAATTAAAAAAATTATTTTAGCTAGTTACTGTGCAGGTAGGCACAGCACTGTTGTTTCTTTGCATCCCTGGTTATCCCATTGTCACGGTGTGGTTTGTGGGTGGACCAAAGCGCAGACAAGAGCTTGGGAAGCGCATTCTGAGCAGTCTTCAGCTGGCGGTAGGTAGAAACCAGAGTTAGATCCACACAGTGCAAGAGCTCATGGCGTGGACGAGTGTAGACATGGGGTTGTGAACGATGTGTCACGCAAGGAACCCACAAAACATAATGAAACAAACAAACTAATATGCAGAGAGAGAACAAAGGCAGGTAATCAAAGGAACTAAGGATAGGTGAGGCGAGGAGGCAGGAAGGCAGGGAACAGGTGAACCTAATACAACTAATTAACAACACAATGAGCAGACCTAAAACAAAAGTATGAACAGAGATAATTAAAACATAAGAATCAAGAATAAACATGAACTAAAGGAAACTGAGATATTAGAGGGAACACAATAACCTTAGGCCTAAACACTTAACAAAATAGGAACCACAAGGGAACCTTGACTAAAAAGTAAACAAACCCAAACAAAACACTGACTGAACCAAACTGAGGATGAAGCAGAGGAGAACACACTGGGAGACAGAAGAAAACCAGAACTGTAGGAAAAACAGAAACATTAATACACAACCATAAACAAGAAACCTCTGGTTAACAGTAAACAAAAACAAAACACAAAGTCCAAAATGTCACATCCTGACACCTATAGATTCATTTGAACATGCACAAAATGAAGTAAAAAAAAACTGTGAGCAGAAATGCAGACTGTTGAATTGCTTTTGACTGTGCCTCAGGCTCTTATGTTGCTTAAGTTATAAAGTCTAGTTAAAAGCTGGGTTGCTAGCAAGAGGATGTAGCTTATAAGACAGACATATGAACTTCATTTTGAATGTAAAAAAGGTTACCTCTCAGAAATTGGTCCATATTAATAATATGTACATTTTGTTTCAGAATGATAGTGATGGTTAAAATGTTGTCTAGATGGAAGCACACTGCTTTGTGTCCTGATTTGAACCAGGGTTTGACCTGTGTGGTTGAAGATGGCAGAGTGGCTGGGTTGGTGAGGCTTGGTGCCCTATGTGTGTGCCTCTTTGGCCTGGGGGCTGCTGCTCCTGTGCTTAACTGACAACCTACCTCTGTGGGGGGTGTATGGCTGCCCTGGGGTGATGCCTTGTGTCTGTTTCCCTGTTGCTCCTGCAACCTTCTCGAGCGGAGTCCACTTGTCCTTTGCTGCTCAATTCACAGGATGACTCAGCATCTAAGAGTCTAGTTTTGTTTTTGCTGGTCTTTGTTTTTTCAGTAAAGCTGTCAGTTTCACAGGAAATTAAAGAAGCGTTTACACCCTTGTTCATAAGTCCAGCCTCTGTAGTGCTTCAGTTTCAATACATCAACTATCAGTTGCAAGCAACAAAACTTTGCAACCATAAAAGTGGAATTAGTCAAACTAAATTAAACAAATTTACATTGCATATTGAAAGAAATATACTGTTTTGGTGTCCTGTTTTGCATTTTTAGCAGTCTGTGCTCACTTTGCATGTGCACATACTGTGTTTCTGAGACTGCAAGCAATGACCAACAAACAGGAAACATGAGGTGTGACTTTGCAGTGGGACAAAGACCCTGCAATCGGATCACTGATGCTATTCTAAAGTTTTTATCAAGTATGGTAAGCTCTATAGTTGCAAAGGCCACAAAACAGGATGTTCTGATACAGTATGTATTGCAACCGTTACACCCTTCTTGGAAAAAAAACAAAAGTTTTATGGTTTTGCGGTTTACTTATTTAAAGTAGTTTGGAGTGAATAATCAAGATTGTTCTTATTGTTCAAATATGCATTCTTAAAACATGCATTTGTTAACAAATTTGCTGTTAGTATAATTTTGCTTTCTCTGTAATATTATCACACATGCAGAATTGAACCTAATTTGAAAAGTTAGGGTCTGCACAGTGTGTCTCATTTGGTAGTACTGTTGCCTTGCTGCAAGAAGGGTCTGGATCAGCCTGGGGGCCTTCAGCATTGAGTTTGCATGTTCTCTTCATACATGGATGGATTCTCTTTAGGTTGCTCTTGCTTCCTCTCATGGTCCAAATGAGTGACTGTTAAATTAATTGGTCAATCTAAAATACACTTGGGAGTGAGTGTGTGTGTGGTAGTGTGTGCTTGGTTATACGTTGTTTGTATCTCTGTGTTGCCCTGTAATGGACTGGCAATCTGTCCAGGGTGTACCCCCTCTCGTCCAATGACTACTGTAGATGATGACCACTGGAGAAATTTAAAGCAGGTTTAGGTTTTAAAACAGTATCTTAAAAGCTGGACATCTTAATGAACACTGTTTAATTAATCTTCCAAAAATGGAAGAGGTATGGCACAACTGCAGCCTACCAACAAATGGCCACCAACCAAAACTGACAAGCAGGGCAAGAGGAAAATTGATCAAAGAGGTAGCAAAGAGCTCCATGGTATTTTAAGAAGTGCTACATACAGATTGACAGCTAAAATGGGAAACTCTGTTAATTTCCCACTTCACTTCACATTGCAGTCCATTTAGTGGAGGATGCTCTGGTCACATTAGTTCAATTGAAACTTAATGGCCTTCATGGAAATGCCATGTGTGAGTAAAAACTACTAAGGCATAACTCCCTGAACACACACACCATGGTAAAACATGGTAATGGCACCATTATGCTGATGAGATTCTTTTTTTCAGCAGGGCCTGGGAACCTGACCAGAGTTGATTGAAAGCTTAATGTAGTTACATTTATGACAATCCTGGAGGAGAACCAATAAAGACTTGAGACTGGGTCAGGGGTTTACCTTAAAGCAGTTCAGCAGCATTAAACATGCATTCAGACCTATCATGGAAATGTTTAGATTAGAGCATTTTTAGTCAAAGTCCAGACCTAAATCCACCTGAGAATATGTAGCAAGACTTGAAAATTGATGTTCATAGATATTCTAAATGCATTCTGATTGAGCTTGAAGTATTTTGCAATAAAGAGTGGACAAAAATTGTACATTTTTAAGTCATGTTTTAGTCTAGATAATTTTCTAAAACATAATCGCAACTATCTCCAGATATACCTGCTATTTATATAATGTACATTTAGTTTGGTACTATTCTGGTAACTCCCACCCATGTTAGAACATTTTAATGTCTACAGCAAAAGGGTGGCTTTAACTCTTAGAACAGTTTGAGGCCTACTAAGAAACTTGGTCAACATTTCAAATAAAATGGGCTTTATGCAGTTGTCGGATCAAAAAAAGTTACCATGTACATTTGTTTTAATGTTAGACCTTTTTGAGTAAGATGATAAATTACGTTGCTGAGCAGACAGCAAAACCAAGGAGCATGAGTACATAGATAGAGAAGTATGACTCTAAGGATATTCAGTTTAGCTGGAGCTGGCTATTGTAAGGAATGTTCCCATGAAATTACTTTTCAGTTGGAATATGGAAGATGGAGCTTGATTCCAACACAAAAGAGTAGGTTTCGGTAATATTTCAATTCAATTTCATTATATTTGATAGAAGATATTTCCTGGTTTTATTTAAGTAGTTTTTATTACCTGTACAGTCAAATAAGCAGAATAACTTTTTAACCAGGACTCTTTGAGTTGCAATCAGTACTTTAAAGGTTGA
Source organism: Crenichthys baileyi (assembly GCA_036173005.1). Taxonomy (NCBI): domain Eukaryota; kingdom Metazoa; phylum Chordata; class Actinopteri; order Cyprinodontiformes; family Goodeidae; genus Crenichthys; species Crenichthys baileyi. The sequence continues at coordinate 180,232 of JAHHUM010002938.1, read as the reverse complement.
CTAAACTTTTTCCAGACTTATAATATTTGAAAACCATGGAACACATTTTCCAAATCATTTTGTTTGGAAGATGTTTGTTATTCAGTGTCTTCATTTCATATTAACCTCTACATTGCGGTTGAAAAGTAATCCTAAAATGTCAATGGAAAACCTGTTATATGTTGTGGACTTTTAGAAACCTGATTGCATGTCCTACAAACACAGCACAACAAAAGCAATAATGTGCTTTATTACAGCATGCGGCAGACCGGCTTTTTATTGTGTTCCAGGAAAACTGGTTGTTAGAAGAACAAATTAGATAATATGTGGGGTCACGTATGCTTATTAAACATAAACAACTTTTTCTTAGACACCATCAGTAGGAAAGTGTAGACATTTTGTTGCATGCGTTAAGGTTGGAAAAAAGGGTTTATCTTATTTCCACTGTGGTTGTAGTGCAGTGAGACCAATCAGGTTGTCTGAAGTTGTTCACTCCCACTCTACAAGATTATATTAGGAGGGTTCATCCTATGATCGCCTCTTAGTTGGATGTCGCTGTGATAATGGATTGATACAAAAATGCTTTTCCTATTTTATGCACTGCTCACTCTCAATTTTGGATGTAAGTACATCTACAAATGTGTAATATACATTAATAATTAAATGTGCGCCTACCAATTCATGTTTGACTGTGTGTGAAATTCAGTTTTTTTTTTAAGTAGTATGATTTTTTGTGGGGTGTATTTACAGTTTGCACAGAAGATAACAAGTTTGAGATAAAGACCGTGACTGCTGGACAAAATGTGACCCTGACATGTCCTCGCCAGAATTCTGATCTCTACCAAGAAACATTTTACTGGATACGACTTATTTCTGGAAACTGGCCTGAATTTCTTGGAGCAACATTTAACTTTGAGTTTGATGATGTTTCTAAGATCCCTCGCATTGAGACAAAACAAGAGCAAGGAGAATTTCTTCTTCATATTAATGAAGCTCAGCGAAATGATATTGGTCTTTACTACTGTATTAAAATCAAACAACTTGACTTCATTTTTCTGAATGGAAGTTTTCTACAAATTAAAGGTAAAACTATCAAGACAGTATTAACAACATCATTTTCTTACTTGGGAGTAAGTTTCTTCTGGTTGTAAGAGTAAAAAATGTTTTTTTTTTTTACAGGACAGGAATCAGATGTAACTGTTGTCCTTCCGAAGTCTCCATCTGGTCCAGTACATCCAGAAAACCCAGAGACTCTACAGTGTTCGGTTCTCTCTAACTCTGATAGGAAAACATGTCCAGCACATAATAGGGTGTACTGGTTCAGAGCTGGATCAGATAATTATCATCCCAGTTTACTTTATCTACAAGGAAACAATGGAGATGAATGTGAGAAGAGTCCTGAAGCTCCCTCTGCACAGAAATGTTTCTACAACTTTTCTGAGACCTCTGATGCTGGGACTTATCACTGTGCTGTGGCTGCATGTGGACAGATATTGTTTGGAAATGGAACAAAACTTGGGGGTTCTAGCGAACTTTATAATAGCGAACAATAATGATGATGGAAAGGTCAGTGGAATATAATTTTCAAAAGCACCAATATTCTTTCATTGTTTCTTTAATCTTTCTAGGTGTCAATTTACCGGAGTTCTCCAAAATATTACTTCCTACATTATGCTCGGCTTTGGTAATAAGTCTTGCTGTAATATCTTGGCTCATTTATAAAATCAAGAAGAAAACGTGTAGTTGTTGCAACGGTAATACAATTTTATTATGTCCATCTATGAAATAGCTCATAACAGGTTTAAGATTTTGAAATTTTTTATTTTTTGTTTTTCGGTAAACAGAACCTGTACCAAGTGTTGGTGGTAACCAACTACAGCAGGTGAGATACAAAATATTATTGGATATTGGATTTATCATTGTTTTTTAAATTTGATATTATTTTCTTAGAGTGAAGAGAATACTTTGGTTTATTCCGCAACAACGTTCAACAGGAACAAAGCTAAGAAAGGAGAAAGAAGGAATGTAAAAACAGCGCAGGAGGAGACGGTCTACACTGATGTTAAAACACTTCGATAGAACTTTGATCTAAACTGGTGAAATAATTGTTTTCTATTTTTGAAACTGGTGGTAGAAATATATATTTTTTTCTAATTAATTCTGCATTATGTATCATTTCTACATAATTTTCTACGCAGGCTGATTGAGGTTAATTTGTTATTTTTATCTTGGTATTCTTTAAAATAAAGTCCGACCCATTGTTTCTCAATCTGACTTTCTTTTGAAACAAATTTTCTATTCATTGCAATTAGAATTCATTTCCAGCTTCATATAAAAATGCTTTCTAATTAGTTCACTGCTTAAAGGTACAACATTGTGTGATCTTTTATTTTTCCCTTCTGTTTAAGGTATTTGCAGATTTTTAAATTTTTTCTAACTTATGCACTAGAGAACAAATATCGATAAGACAAAAAGCCACATTTTACAAAACTGGTCAATTTATGTTTAATTTCTTATTCACTTATTTGGAAATGAAAAAAAAACAGAAAATGCAGTAAATAGACGATAAATTCTATAAAAGATTTTAAAAAGTACCTCTTGTAATGAAGGCTTACTGTTTAATCATCCTTACTAGGACGCATTAAATTAGAAGTGGTGCCAGGGTAGTTAACACATGTACTGTATAATGTTAATAGTTATATCATTTGTTCATAATTGCAACCTTTGTCTTTGGTAATTGTAATGTATTTGGCTCTCCTTTTCTCTACAAAGAGACACAAAGAAGAAAAAAAAGTGATGTGATGTGTTTAACATAGGTAAAGACCTACTTATATTAATACCAGAACTTTGGAGGCACAAAAATACAAGCCAGATGCTTTACGTTGGTGACACATAGCATATGGGAATATATAATATATTTTATTCAAATAAAACACAAATCTTCTGTTTCCTGTTAAATGCTTTGACTACTTTGACTACTGAAATTCAAGCCTGACTTTGATGTATTTCCTTTGTCCTGGTTGTTTTATTAAATTTTGTGTTACCATGTGAGGTCGAGATAGTATTAAGGAAATTTTTTTATTACAGTCAGAAATTACTTTGTGTTGTCTAAACTGATCACGAACTTAGGTTACTAAACTCAAACAAGTAAAAAAAATAAAAATAAAAATCTATTTATCGTACATTTATATTTTAATGTTAGTTTGTGACAACATCAGAGAACACTCTTTAGTTGATTTGATCCTGAAAGTATTTTCTTCATTTCCTTTTTAGTTGCTTCTATTCTGGATATATTATGACTATGTTGGAAAAGGTTTGAACATGTGGTTTAATATTGTCAGATTGCTTGAGTAGGTAAAAAACCAAGTCTAGTTGTAGCCAATAATATTAGAAAAAATGTTAGAAAAGTATTGAGATGTTTATATGGCTGGTTTGTTCACTAGGATGTAATAAATATTTGAATGCAGAAACTTGTTAACCCACATTCATTTATTTATACTAATCTACGCTAAATGTCGAAATTTGTTCAAAGTCTCTTTATCACGTTTTGGAACTTTAAACTTTTAGTTTTGGAATAGATTTTGTGCTATTTTAATCTAGATATCCATAAATGTTATATACTAGATGTTTATTTAACACATACTTGCCCAGAGGGTGCCAAACATCAACTCTTACCAATAACTTGCACACTTTCTAGGGTGATGTTCTATTTCCAACTCTAAAGGTAATGATGGTGCTGAGGAGGTTTTTGTTCTTCATGTAACATACACCATATTATCAGAGGTATTAGGTCACCCCTCCACATCATTAATTTAGGTGTTGCTGATCAATTCCATGGCCACAGGTGTATAAAATCAAACAACAAGGCATGCAGACCGCTTCTACAAACAATATTAAAATATCAGGTTGTGCTCAGGGGCTCAGTGATTTCCAGTGAGGTGATGTTATAGGATATCACCTATGCAAGTTGTCAAAGATTGCCTGGCTATCAAATGTTGCCAAGTTAACTGTCAGTGGAATAATCACAAAGTGATAGGTGATAGGTATGAATGAGTGTGTGCATGGTTGTTTGTCCTGTATGTCTCTGTGTTGCCTTGCGATGATTGGCACCNCCCCCCTGTTAGGTTAATTGGTCAATGAATGGTGTATGAATGAGTGTGTGCCTGGTTGTTTGTGTGTTGCCCTGCGATGGACTGGCGACCTGTCCAGGGTGTACCCCGCCTCTCGCCCATAGACTGCTGGAGATAGGCACCAGCTCCCCCGCGACCCGCTATGGAATAAGCGGTAGAAAATGACTGACATTTTCATTTTTAAAATACCAGACATTGCACATAATTTCTTTTTTATGAAGTCATTGTAAAATATAAAATTAGACGTTATGATCAGTTACTCAGTACTTGAGTAGCCTTTTTACTAAATGAGGTTTTAGTTTCTTGCACAGCTACTTTTCACTTTTCAGTAAAAATACATTGAAGTAGTGCTACTTTTATTAGGAGTACCACCTTTGGGTACTCTACCCACCTCTGCTGACACCTTATCGTTCCTAAAAAGCTTACTGACCTTCCAAAAATTCACCATTGGTGTGTAAAAACGTATATTTCACAAAAATGTTAACCTTTAAAAAATAAATAACTAGAAGACTGACAGTTATGTAACAAACATTCAAGTTTATTAAGTTTAGTTTCACATACCGTTATTGTAGAAGCCTAAATTCGGTTTTAGTTTATTTAGACCTTTATTTAGGATAGAGGAAGTTTATATTTCTGACGATAAGTCAAGTTTATTAGAATAAAATGACTATTTACTGGTTAAGAACCGTCATGCATAAGGAATTGTAATATTAGACATTATACTAAGGCTCTCTAGTAAATTTGCATATGTAATTGCTTATTAGACAGTTAAGGAGTTTTGTGGTGTGGCTATTCAGTTGTGAGTCAGATAGTTGGAGTGGAGCCACACAGTTTTTTGACCTCATTCATATTATTTTCTTTACTCTTTATTGTTTGTGGATAAGTTACGTTTGTATTGTCTTTATTTTTGAGTAAAACAGTTAGACTTTATCATGAGGATCCAGTCTGTTTTTTGTTCCGTTTTTGTTCAAGACGTGGATAAAAGAGGAAACATGGAGAGTCAAAACAAACAACAAACTTTGCACCATTCCTTATATTTCTCAATTATAAATGTTATCTACTTTTGTATTTTTCTCTAATAATGTGCTGTGGAGAACTGATTCACTATGTTACGTGCTAAATTTAACATTGGCTTGTTTGAATTAGCTTGTATGAATTCTCAACTTTCCAAGATAAACATATAGATTTGCTATGTGATGAAAACAAAATTACCTTTTGTTGACTTTGCGTGGTTTCTATTGTAATTTATTTCACAAAATATTTTCAATCAATGGAAGAAATGACAATCTCAACTTCTCAACCCCGCTTCTTGAAAACATTTGTATTAGTGATTATGTCCCTTTCTGTTTGCTGCAGCCGGGTCCTACGCTATGTGACATAACTTCTGGCAACAGCTTAATGGAAAAAAATATATAATGTACCGAACAAAAGAGAAAACATCTGGACCATATAGAGAAAAATTAAATTAAATTGCCAAGGCGCGTTACTTGGAAAAACTAAAGGGATTGAAAGGTTAGGTCCTTATGAACACAGTGAACGGACCAAAGATTTCAGTCTGCTTCCCAGCTTTCACCATGGACAAATATACAACTGTATGGTTTTAGGTGTAAATGCATACACTCATTTTACTGACTATTTGTCCATTGAAAACCAAAACTTAAGTGATCAAACTGAACTTGAATATAACTCAAATAATCACTTGGTGCAGGCTGGTTTGTGGTTTACACTGTCAAGGTGGGGTTTTGGGTTGGACCAAAGTGCAGACAAGAGCTTGGAAAGCGCATCATAATAACTTCCTTGTTTATTCACAAAGTCCAAAATAACGTAACAAAAACACTGCAGGATTAAACCAGAGTCAGATTCAAACTTACATAAATACTGCAGGAATTCAAGGCAAGGATACGGGTAGAGCACAGGGTTGTGAATGCAAGGAACCAGCAAAGCATAATGAAACAAAACCAACTAATATACAGGGAGATGGGAGAGGAGAACAAAGGGCAGATAATCAAAGAGACACAGAACAGGTGTGGCAAGGAGACAGGGAGGCTGAAGGGACAGGTGGAACTGATTATCCAATAAAGAGAAACAAAGACCCAAGCAGAACAATAGACTAAACCAAAACATAAGAAAATCTAGAATAACCAAGAGGTAAATGAAACAGAGGAACTGGAAGGAACAGAAGAACAACAAGAACCTAAGGACTAAGCAAAAGGAAACCATAAAGAAACCCTGACTACAAGTAAACAAACAAACACTGAAAGAACAAACTGAGAAGGAAGCAGAGGACTAGAATAAAAGTAAACGATAACTCAAGCTGACCTAACAGGAAGAAGAACTGGAACACTAGAAACTAAACATAAAGAAATAAGCTAGACAGAACAGAATAAAAAACACAGAAAGGGAACAAAGACGAGGAGGAACAGAAAACATAGACTAGAAAAACAAGAAGAGAGCAAGGTGAAAAAACACCAAACATAAATAAACACAGAGATACTAAAAGAGGAGCTAAAGAATCCAGGAGAACAAAGAACCATAATATAGGGACTAATCATAATAATAGAACCACACAAAGTAATAAGGAAACAACCATAAGGAAAACTTAGTAAGGGAGGAAAACAACAAAACACCAGGAGGCGGTAGCGGGAGCAAAACAAACTAATAAACATAATAGAAACATCTAGACAAAATAAACCATCACAAGAAACCATAAAACAAAGTCCAAAATGTCACACCGTGACATACACAGTACAAAAAGGTCCAAAAAGACGTCCAAAATTGAAATTCCGTGGTAGATTTATTTTTAGTTTTGCAGGCAAAGAAAATGATACATATTTATAGAATCTCCTCTTGTCTCTCCTGTTCTCCTTGCTGCATTGACTGCCTGATTGACTGACTGATTGACTGCCTGATTGACTGACTGATTGACTGCCTGATTGCCTCACCTGCTCAACACAGAAAAGTGACTGACCGAGTGAGTAACTGGTAAAAACCATATGACCGCCAACGTGCCTCCAGAGCTGCCTAAAGCCTACGTATTTATGTGAAATACCCAAACAAAATAAATGTATAAACTGAACAAATTAATAAACTCAAAATTTATTCTAAACTAAAATTAAACAAAAATATTAATCAGAAATCCACCAAAAAATGTACACATTAATGAACTAAATTTAAAGAACTAACAAAAAATAAAGAAATAGCTTCTAAATTAATAATTAATCACTATTGACCAAAAGCACTAAATGTCACTGTTCATTCAACCACTGCACTGAAGGTGGGGGAACTTTGACCTTATTTTGACAGATAAATCACTTTTGCACAAAATAAACACAACGCTTCTCTTAAATATATATGTGAAGATTTATTGAAGCCATATAGCCCTGATATACCACCTATAGCACTATTCTTTTCTTTTTTTTTAACCGTGTCCTGTCTGGCAGAGTAGCTCAGAATCGTAGTGCCAGAAAAACCCCAACAGATTTACTTTCACAAGTGGAGCATTACAGCTACCGCTTTAAAGCTCTGATTGATATTTATAAAAAGAAACGTTATCAGAAACTGCTTTCGGATTATTTCAATTGTTACGGACACGGAGACAGAAAAGAAAAGGAAAAAAAGAAGCATGAAACAAAGAGAAATGGGGGCAAAAAGGAAAAGGGGAGAGAAGGAGAAAAGAATGGAGGAAAGAAAGAAGGATGAAGAGAATACAAGATAACACCCTTCTTGCTTCAACACCAGCAGAAACGTTTTACCAGCTGTTTTACCGAAAGGTGCACGGTACTTATCAATGCAAGATGTAGTTAGTGGTAAATGCGGCTCAATATAGAACATTTGTGTATCTGTTAATACCTGAATCTAAACACCTGTGGGTCTGAGTGTGAGCGCGCTTGTGTATACAAGGTCTCTCCATAAAAATATGCAATAGTGAGTGTGAGGAATCCCCTGGACTCGGGACAGATATGGAGGAGATCCAAGCCACAGACATCCAAAGCAAACAGGCACACACAGTCACAATCACACAGTTCCCACCTTCACGCGTAAACATAAAAACACTCACACCCACACCAACGTAAAGACAAACAACAATGGACGTCGTACACTCACTCACACTCCCCATACATACTCTATACTCCCAGGTCCAGGTGTCGATAGGGACAACCACTCCCCAGACCCAGGAGGTGATCCCCTTCCCTCCGGGGGTGGAGACAGGCAGACCGACCCAGCACCTGAACCTGGTCTGGGCTAGCCCGGGCTCGTGCCTGGGCTCGTCCACACACAGCCCCGCTCCAAGCACCCCCGCCACATCCTGCCCCCACCACACTGCGCACCACGACAGCATGGCAAGGGCCCTGCGCAATGCCACCCCAGCCCCCGCCCACAGGCACAACAGGGCAGACACCGCCAAGCACCGAGTTCACAATGGAACCCCCGACCCCCCAACAAGACGGGACAAAGTCCTGGCAAGAGGTCCCCGGCCAGCGGCAAGCACTCGGGGCCAGCGTCCCCCACCACGCCCCCACAACCACACAGACACACCACATCACTGCCACTGCAACGATAGCCCAGGTAGAAACATTATCCAGCTCATTTATACCATCGCCGCTCAGCCAATCCAGATGCCGGTGACCCCAAATCCAAGAAGAGGACGCAACCCCCTCAACCCACACGCTGCAGTCCCCCACGCCACCCACCAGCCCACCACTATAAATGTCTACATGCAGCTTAACCCTTAGATGTGAGCGCAGGCACCAGAGTTTAGGGTAATAAAATACCCTCCCTCTTGATGCCATTGAGCGCGCCCATACCCAAGGCCCTACAAGTGAATGCCATGAAAATGTTATAATGAGTGTGTAAGTTCTACAATAAAGTTGGGGCACAGGCTGCCGTGGGACCGCAGAGATGGAAAACCCTTGCAGCACTCCAATGACGCACCAGCACCCCAAGGTCCTACATGAGTGGTAGTGTGATGGAGTGGGCGGAGGGAGGTGTCTGGGGATGGGGAGGTGTCCGGGGATGGGGAGCTGGCAGCTGGCTCCCCGGCTGACCCCAATAGGCACCCCCGTTCGCTGAGTTCCAACAAAGGACGGAGGCATAGGCACATCCATCGGGCGAAGGCTAGGGACAGGCTAGGGACATACCCCCCCTCCGGAACCACCCAACAAAACACATCCCACACCAACACTGTGGCCGCCAACAAGAAACACCCGACCCAAATGGCAGGCCCACCCAAATGCAAGGTCCAGTGTGCCCAGCATGGGCACATGTACCTCCACAGATAATGTGGAGGCATAAAGCTCTGCTTTGACTAGATTAAAAGTGTTATTAATGTTTTTACCATAATAAAATGAGTATAATATGTTCACTCTGAGTGGAGACATGCAAAGCTGTCTGTTTGGGAAAACAGATTACATTAGGGAAACTTCTTGGCAAGAGGAAAAGACTAATGGGCTTGTTCAGCCAGGAAATCTCATGACTGCAGCCAGGTCACTGTGGAATTCAGCATCCAGATAAGTCATGAGAATGTTATTATAAACTCACGTACGCCAATCTGATGTTTTCCAGATGTAGCCAGAGAGAGAGCAATGTTGTGGATGCCAGATGTATTACGTAAATGAATGATTTCAATTGGTCAAAAGGACCCACATTCACACCAATGCTTTGTACCTCTATAAAACACTGATCCACAAGGACTAAGACGGAACACTTTTGAAAAACTTTGTAACACCAAGGAATGGTGATGAAAAATCAGTTTGTGCGAGTTTGAAGAATAAAAGGTTCCCTCGTGGAGAGCTGGGAGGAAAGAATCCTGCTGAGTAAGTGTTTATTATCTCCGCTCAGTGATAAAGACCGCCTGCTCCTAAAATAAATGAACCGAAACCCCCAGGGCCAGTCAGGCAGTCAAGCAGACCCTGCGATGTGCCACCCCGCCCACCATCGTGCCCAAGGGAAAGACGCCCACCCAACAAGCAGAACGGCAGCATAGAAAGGCCACAGCATGCACAGCAAAGAGGCCGCACTCCCCCCTGAGGCGCAGAACAACCAACTTCCATGCCAGCCAAGCAAAAACGACAGAGCCAAGCCGAGCCGCAGTTTCCCCCAAGTCAGCGCCCCAGCAACACCTCACATCCTTACATACATTGGTACGGGCATGATGAAGACCACCAACCCCAAGCACACACCACCCACAGGGAACCACCCAGCAGACGAGCAAACTCCACCTCAGTATACGCCGAGAAGCCAGATGCAACCACCGAGCCCAGTGACGCCCGCCCTGCAAAACCCACACACGGACAAAGGACCACCTCCCCAACACCACAGCATGCCATACAGTGTAGTACAGAACGCAGCAAAGAGCACCCAAAGCAAAAGCCGTGCACAAAGCCCACATTGTGCAAATGCGCCCCCACCAGCCCTCCAAAAACAAAGCCCCCCATGAAAGTACGCCCCTGAGAAGAACACCGGCAGCATCCAGGTTCAAGAACATGCCTGACACCCATACCCCTGCCAGAAGTAGCTACGCGAGAAAACCCACACCGAAGCCCACAAAAGGCAGACAGCCCACAGAGCCAAAACCCACCAAGAAGCCGAGACCAGTCCACCCTGAGATCAACCCCGGCCATCCTGCCCGCCCAAACCATGCAGACCCCTCCGACCCCCCTCCCCCAGACAGAACCGGGACCGCCGTCAGGAACCGGAACCCAGACAAGGAACCAGAATCTGAACCGGAAGCACCCGTGTCCAAACAATGCTCATCCCCACCCAAGGCCAACCACCCCAGAAGAAATCCTACATCCACCCCAACATTCGAAAATCTCCCAGAACACATAGGACATTAGACACCCAGGTTGACTCCTCCCCACCCCCACCGCCATGAGGCCCAGACCACACTTGCTTTGAATGGAAAAACTTTAAAAGTCCAACTTCTAACGCCTGGCTGATGTGGGAACAGCCGGACAAAACACGCACTTATCTAATCGCATCCACGCTGCACGATTCAGCGCACTTGCACAGCAAATCAAAACAGCTCAGTATAAAACACTTCAATCAGTGTTGCAGGCAACAAGTTGATTCCTTGGATTAACTACTGGTGATTCTAAACCACCTTAAAGTATGCCTTACCCTGCCCAAACCTCTAAATGCACCTATCCAATAAAAAAAAAAGAAGAACCAAATTACTTAGACGTTGATTTCTTCTCTCCACCAGTTGAGGATGGGTCAGGTCTGAAGAAAAATGAGGGGAGGGTCATGCGTCCATGATCAGCTCAAAAAAAACAAACTGTAGACTTCTCATCCATTCAAAAAGGGGAAAATATGAAGAACCGTTTAGTCAACTAATCAACAAGGAGGAAACTCATCTCCTTGGAAATAAAACCTCTGTGGGTTTCCACCTACGCCGGAGATTTGGCGTGGTCTTCGATCGGTTATGAATCTTCTGACCTTCTTGTATCAGGCAGATTCTCAGCTTTCAAGCTCTTCGGGAATAGCCGTGTGGAGTAAAAGTTTGCCTGCGAGCTTTTGTCTCTCTAGATATGCACCTCTGTTGCATCGTCCCGTGAGACACGCTGGAAATGCCAACGAAAGTTTATTTTCCGCGGGTTTTCTAATCCCGGATGACGTCAGAGCTGCGACGTCTGTTGAGCTGCGCATGTTCAATGACCCCAACACTCAACCCTTTCATAACTGTCCTAATACCACCACCTTATTGGGCTGGTATTTACAGGACAACCCTTAACAGACCGAATTATTATTTAATAAAATATTAAAATATTAGTATGAAATAATATATTCATAATCATAAATACAACAGTATCTTAGAGGAGACCATATTAAAATCAGTTATAATAGAATCATTTTCCATTATGGCCCTTTTTTGTTCTGTTCCAGTGCAGCCATATGGGTAATGTTCATGAATCCAGCACCAGTCTCATCAGAGCCAGCGTTGCCAGATCTGACTGACAGTTTTCAGGCCAGTCATAAAGTAAAACCCACCCACCTCAATAAAAACCAACCCAAATCTCAACATCTCTTGAATCTCATGTTAAAAGTGTAAAACTATTACACACATAATAAAGAATACATCATAAACACACAACTCTACTAAAACAAAAAACAAAGGTTACACAGACTGGCTCCCCACTAAGTATGCAATCAGACAACCAGATAACCAACACACAAAGAAAGACCTTTGATTAGATTATTTTGACCTGCTTCACTGTAGTTTCTATTTAGGAGATTCCAGATGGTTTTAGACATGAAGATCAAGTTCCTACAGACCTCCAACCTTTGTGGTCTCCCTGATGACATTATAATGTTTCTGCAATTATTATTCCAGGAGGAAGAAAAAATTGTATTTTAATATTTCAACTTTCAATAATTCAATAAAGGAGATATTTTGCCAGCTGCTGAGTTTTTGGACTTTGATTTTGGGTTCTGCAACTAGAAAGGAACCAGATCCTTGGTTTAAATGGACGCAATCTCTTCCCGGGTGAGAACCAGAACTTAACTGCAGAAGCTGAGTAGATGAATACGTATCAAACTATTAATTAGTTTTGAGCAAAACCTGACTTTAGAACGGAGAACATCTTCTCACTTATAAGGGCTTAACTGATTGTTGTCTTGGCTCTATTAACACGTGTAGTTTGGTGTTGTTACATAAGAACAGAAAATATTTAACCTGTTATTAATTTCTCCTTCATAAACAACATATTGAGCAGAACCTACTGAGATCAGAGTTAATATTCATCAACCTCTTTACTTCACATCAACAGACCATAATTAGTTGAGTAGTTTGAAAAAACTCTTAAAAATCTCAAAACAATTTATGGCATATTACTTATAGAACTGGGTCAGTCACAATTAGCAATTAGCAAGTGCTTGATAATTACTATTTAAGAGTTAATACTCCGGTGCGGCGCTGGTGGTGTAGGTTTTTTTTTGCCGAATGTCTACCCCTGTCAAAAAATAAAGGCCTCTATAAAATAAATAAGAAAAAGAGTAAATACTCCACTAAAATGTTTGTTAATTGGCAGCTACGATATATCTAGATTTACACTGAATATAAATAATAAATATGATCATAATCAGGTCAGAAATGTGTCACAGTTTGAACTAAAATATATTTAAAATATATTTAAAATGAATCTAGAATTTCCACATAAACAATTGTGAAAAATGTTCCTTTAAAACAAGCCTTGCTGTTTTTGCTGCGTTGATAAAACCTCAGATGAACATTTCTTCCTTCTTTTAGTCAGACTGTTGGATTTTTCTGTGTTTAGTCTGATATTTCCCAAATAAAGCTGTAGTCATAAATCAGATTTGGTAAATCTTAGGTTTGAGATGTATAATATAGTAATGATGGTTCCTTTATGGTTAAGAGGTGCTGAATGATCCCTGAAAATAGTCTAGAATCAACCCTTGTTTAATATTTCTGATATTTTGATCATAATAATACACTTTAGTTTGGTGAAAGATAAATTTATGATCGCATTTATGATCGCATTCAGCTGTGATTAATTTCAAACAACCTACAGATCTGGATGTTAAACACTCATTTATAAAGTAACACCACAGAAATATGACCAAGAACACTGAGGAAGAAACAAACAAATATAGATATAAATATATTTTCCTGGCAGATTTAATTTAACAAACATGTTCCTTCTGACTGGAAGTATTATTAATGTTTGGAGTTGCACAGCCAGAGTCCTGACCAGAATCTGTGGAGGGAGCTAAAAATTAGGGTGATGGTAAGGAAGCCTTCCAACCTCACACACTTGGAGCTCATCCCCAAAAGAAAAATCTTCTAAACATCAGAGGAAACATGGAAAAAGCTGCTGAGTCATTAGAAGAAGGGTTTCATTTCTGTAAGGCCAATAAAGATTCTGATACTGATTATTAAGAAGGGTGTGAATAATTCTCCATCCACTGTTTTATTCAAATAGAAAAGAAAAACGTTTTATTATACCTGGTTTATTGTTTTATTGTCTTCTGAGAGTTTTTTGTCTCATTTCATATCAGAAACAAACTCCTTGGTTAAAAGACACTAAGTTTAGATCTAAATTTACCAGGTGAACGTCCCTCATCATGAGCAGCCTGATGATGCTCCTCAGGTTCAACATCTCCATGCCTGGTGTCCTCCTGAGAGACTCAGAACTTTAGGTTGACCTCCAGTCCTTCATCACTGCTGCTAGAAGATCAGCTGCAGCCTAAAAGCTCTGAGTGATTCAGACGTGTTTGACATGAAGTCACTTTTGGTTAAATCTCTGAACATTTTCTTAGTCCTTCTCCTCACATGTTCTTCTATGTTCATTACTCCTAAATACACTGCTCATAAAAATAAAGGGAACACTTAAACAACACAATATAACTCCAAGTAAATCAAACTTCTGTGAAATCAAACTGTCCACTTAGGAAGCAACACTGATTGACAATCAGTTTCACTGCTGTTGTTCAAATGGAAAAGACAACAGGGGGAAATCTTTGGCGATTAGCAAGACACACTCAATAAAGGAGTGGTTCTGCAGGTGGGGACCACAGACCACTTCTCAGTACCTATGCTTTCTGGCTGATGTTTTGGTCACTTTTGAATGTTGGTGGTGCTTTCACACTCGTGGTAGCATGAGACGGACTCTACAACCCACACAAGTGGCTCAGGTAGTGCAGCTCATCCAGGATGGCACATCAATGGGAGCTGTGGCAAGAAGGTTTGCTGTGTCTGTCAGCGTAGTGTCCAGAGCCTGGAGGCGCTACCAGGAGACAGGCCAGTACACCAGGAGACGTGGAGGAGGCCGTAGGAGTGCAACAACCCAGCAGCAGGACCGCTACCTCCACCTTTGTGCAAGGAGGAACAGGAGGAGCACTGCCAGAGCCCTGCAAAATGACCTCCAGCAGGCCACAAATGTGCATGTGTCTGCACAAAGGGTTAGAAACCGACTCCATGAGGATGGTATGAGGGCCTGACGTCCACAAATGGGGGTTGTGCTCACAGCCCAACACCGTGCAGGACGCCTGGCATTTGCCAGAGAACACCAGGATTGACAAATTCACCACTGGTGCTCTGTGCTCTTCACAGATGAAAGCAGGTTCACACTGAGCACATGTGACAGACGTGACAGAGTCTGGAGACACCGTGGAGAGCGATCTGCTGCCTGCAACATCCTTCAGCATGACCGGTTTGGCAGTGGGTCAGTAATGGTGTGGGGTGGCATTTTTCCATGTGCTCGCCAGAGGTAGCCTGACTGCCATTAGGTACCGAGATGAGATCCTCAGACCCCTTGTGAGACCATATGCTGGTGCGGTTGGCCCTGGGTTCCTTCCTAATGCAGGACAATGCTAGACCTCATGTGGCTGGAGTGTGTCAGCAGTTCCTGAAGATGAAGACATTGAAGCTATGGACTGGCCCGCCCGTTCCCCAGACCTGAATCCGATTGAGCACATCTGGGACATCATCCACCGCCAAAACCGCTCCATCCACCAACGTCACGATGCACCACAGACTGTCAAGGAGTTGTCTGATGCTTTAGTCCAGGTCTGGGAGGAGATCCCTCAGGAGACCATCCTCCGTCTCATCAGGAGCATGCCCAGGCGTTGTAGGGAGGTCATACAGGCACGTGGAGGCCACACACAATACTGAGCCTCATTTTGACTTGTTTTAAGGACATTACATCAAAGTTGGATCAGCCTGTAGGGGTGTTTTCCCTTAATTTTGTGTGTGACTCCAAATCCAGGCCTCCATTGGTTCATAAATTTGATTTCCATTGATGATTTTTGTGTGATTTTGTTGTCAGCACATTCAACTTTGTACAGAACAAAGTATTCAATGAGAATATTTCATTCATTCAGATCTAGGATGTGTTATTTGAGTGTTCCCTTTATTTTTTTGAGCAGTGTATAATGGTTCTTTGCTGTAGTTTTCCACCTGTGTTACCTTGTCCTGCAGCAGCTGCAGGTCTGGCAGGTGCAGAGGAGATGTTTCCTTCAGGGACCAAAGCTTCTGCTTTTTGCTTCTTCTCTGATTCTCTGATGGATCCACAGCAGAGAAAAGCAGACAGGTCTCAGTGCTCAGCTTGCTGTAACTTACTGTTCTGTTCTGTTCTGTCAGCAGTCAGGTGAGGTGGTACCGATAACTTCAGTTTGGATCACCTGGTTCTGAGTCCACCTGTCTCCACAGACAGACAGGCTCAATCTGTGCTGCTCTCTCTGCAGGAATGTTTCTGTCATTTATTCCTGATTCTCCTGAAGCTCATTTAGTTTCAGACATTTTTACTGTGAATGATGAAATCTATCAGCTGTTGAACAATGTTTAATTTCACACAGACACATCTTCCTGATGACAAAACATTTAATAAACAGAAGAAAAAGAAGCTTCTGATCAGGAATGATCTTCATTACATCTCATTTGGTCCTCCTTAGATCAACCAGAGAAAAACAGGGGCTGTGACGTCAGTGCAAAATAACGGATGTCCTTTATTTTTACTTTCACTTTGTCACATCTCATCGTGTTTAGTGCAGTTCTACCGTGGTTCTGTTTGACCTCAGTCTGTAGTTCAGATCTTCTTTGGACCGTTTGAACAAACTGTAAGTTTGCTTTGTTTCATACTAGAACTTTGTCTTCAGGAACCTTCCTGTTTGTTTCTGCTCTCTGATGTTTGGAGAAAATGTTCACTTCTTATTTCAGCTCAAAGTTTGATCTCTGCTGTTTGAAGACTAATCTACAGGATTATTAGATCATTGATGAACTGGAATCAAACAACATGATGAACAGCTGATGGTTCTTTGGTTTCTTCACTGAACAAACTGCTTCATGGTTTTATTTCCTGGAATCGAACTCTGGTCTCTACCATTAAAGTCAGACACAACAGCTTCCTGCTGCTTCCTGTCAGTCCTTTCAAAATAAAATGACATGAATGTTAACATGTGTTTGATTATTACATGTTTCAGCTTTGATGGAGCAGATAATCCACTTGTAGAGTTTGATGATGCTGAAATAAAATAGTTCCTGATGTTCAGTCAGAGTGAATCAGTGAATGAAATGTTGCTCCATGACTCCATCTAGTGGACTGATAGTAGAAGTACAGCAGCTGATGGCAGCTTCCTCTGCCTCACACTGCTGTCTGACTGCATTCAACTGACACTGATATGAAGCAGAGAAGAAGAGCCAATCAGAGGAGGAGCAGCTGATCTTTTTCCAGCACAGATGATGTAAAGGATGATCAGAGTTGATGTTCAGATGAATGATTTGTGTTTCCTCTGCAGGTGAAGCTAGAAAGTGTGTGTGAGCTGATGTGGATGTGAATTCAGCAGCATGGATCAGTGTGAGGACAGAGAGGAGGGAGTCCCTCCCTCTGAAACCACTCTGTGTGGGGAACATGAGAGCCAGAGCAAAGGTCAGAGGTGAGGTCACCATCTTTAACTGTCCATAGCTCTTTTCACGCAGCGTTCACACTGTATCAGGCCATTCATTACAGTTTTGTAATAAGAGGCCAACTTGTCTGCAGCTCAAACTTCCTGTTAGATTTATTGTCAGTCTTCTGCTTTCAACCTCTAGAAAGGAGAGGAGATCCTCCAGGTAAAATTTATTTTAATCAACAAAAGAATTTTGATTTATAGTGAAAATGAAAAACTTTACTTGATGTCTCAAACCCACAAAATCTCAATGTTATATTGGGATTGTATCTATTTCTGTTTTTCCACTGTTACTTCAATGACAGATTGACCAATTATTTAAATCAACGTAATTTTCTTTACATAGCACCAATTTACAACACATGTCGTCTCAAGGCACTTTACAAAGTCAATTCAATCGAGTCATACAGATTCCTAGTCAGGTTCGTACATTCCAATTAATCCTAACTATCAAACAGTCAGATTCATTCTATTATTCAGATTGATTGAAAGTTTTTCTGTCTAAGGAAACCCAGCAGATTGCATCCAGTCAATGACTTGCAGCATTCACTCCTCCTGGATGAGCATGTAGAGACAGTGGACAGTCACTGGCGTTGACTTTGCAGCAATCCCTCATACTGAGCATGCATGTAGCGACAGTGGAGAGGAAAAAATTTTCTTTCTTTTTTAACTATGTCCTGTCCGGCAGAGTAGAGCTCAGAATTGTTGTCTAAGTGCCAAGAAAAAGTCCAACAGATTTACTTTCACAAGTGGAGCATTACAGCTAACGCTTTAAAGTGCTGCTTGATATGTATAAAATAAACTTTATTAGAAACTACTTTGGGATTATTTCAGTTGTTACGGAGACAGAGAGAGAAATGAAAAGGAAAAAAATAAGAAGCACGAAAGGGAGAAAAGGGGGAAAAAAGGAAAAGGGGAGAGAAGGAGAATAGGATGGAAGAAAGAAATAAGAATGAAGAGAATACAAGATAACACCCTTCTTGCTTCTACACTTGCAGAAACGTTCATATTAACAGCTTTTTTACCGAAAAGTGCACGGTACTTATGAATGCAAGATGTATTTAGTGGTAAATGCGGCTCAATATAGAACATTTGTGTATCTGTTAACACTTGAATCTAAACACCTGTGGGTCTGAGTGTGAGCGCACTTGTGCATACAAGGTCTCTCCATAAAAATATGCACTAGTGAGTGTGAGGAGCCGCAGAGCTGCCCCCCTGGTCCCGGGACAGATATGGAGGAGATCTGAGCCACAGACATCCAAAGGCCCCCCAGAGCCCAGGAACACCAGGAGAACCACCGCCGGGACTACCCCAACCCCCCCAGAGAAGAGCAGGGGAGCTCGTGCCTGAACCTGAGCAACCCTGGCCCGGACCCCGACCCCCTGACCCTACCCCAGTACCTACAACCACCATCCTCATCCAGAGGGGGGGTCATGTACAAAAGAGGGGTCTACATGGTCCAAACCAGCCCCCCAACCAGAGCCACCACAGAATGAAATAGTCCAAACCTCTCAATAAATTTCGATCCCAACCCCATGAGCCCCCCACCCCCAATGAACCCCGACATAAATCTCCCCACAGGGCCACCCCAACCAGGACACAGATATCGAACACATGCCCCCGAACCAAAATGCCATGAATCCCCACGCCCCCACAGCACATGGGCACACCCCCTCATCTTCAAAAAGCTGACAAAGCAACACCCACACAGCGCAAGCTCCACATTCAGCCCCGCTCCAAGCACCCCCGCCGCGAACCGCCCCCACCACACAGTGCGCCGCGACAGTAAGGCAAGGGCTCTGCACAACGCCACCCCAGCCCCCGCCCACAGGTGCAACAGGGCAGGCACCATCGAGCATCGAGCTCACAACGGCCCGCCCAATAATTTGGCCAGTGGCAGCAGCTCCAGCCCATCATTCCGTGACAGGGAAACATGCACCAGCCGGGTAACTGGGCCAAGCAGCCCAACCCCTCCAGGCCAAGCACATCCCACCAGCCGCCCCTGTGCAAGCACAAGACATGGTCCACCGCCCCACCTACCCGACTGCCAACTGTAGCCCTGTGCCCGGCCAGGGGCAAGAGCCACAGAAGGAAGCATTGGAGGAAGGCCGCCACAGCACGCAAAGGACCGGGCACCCCATCAACCCCACACCCAAAACCCGGAGGTGCCACAGGATGCCGGCCACCCACCCTCCTGCACGGCACACCTCGCCACACTGAGCAGGCCTGCCAGCCCCTCCACCTAAGCAAAGCCACATCTCAATCAACACTGCACATGCGACCCCCCAACCGACGGACCGGGCTCTGAAGCCAGGGACCGAGATCCAAGCCAATCCAAACGATCTAAACACATAGTCAAGCCAGATGTAGCTTCTAGACAGAGAAAAAACAGAGAGAGAACATAAAGTTAAAATCTAAGGAAACCCAGCAGATTGCATCCAGTCAGTGACTTGCAGCTTTCCCTCCTCCTGGATGAGCATGTAGAGACAGTGGACAGTCACTGGCGTTGACTTTGCAGCAATCCCTCATACTGAGCATGCATGTAGCGACAGTGGAGAGGAAAAACTCCCTTTTAACAGGAAGAAACCTCCAGCAGAACCAGAACCAGTGTGAGCGGCCATCTGCCACGACCGACTGGGGGTTAGAGAGAACAGAGCAGAGACACAAAGAGAACAAAGAAGCACTGATCCAGGAGTACTTTCTATGGGAAGGAAAACTAAATGTTAATGGATGTAGCTCCTTTAGTCGTTTCATCCAGACAGAAAGAATAAATGAACTCTGAGCCAGTTTTCAAGGTTAGAGTCTGAAAGAGAGCACATATAATTAGTTACAGTAGAAGCCCAGTCAGTAGCCATGTCTAGGAGAGAGAAAGGGTTAAACACTGAAAGACAGGGCAATGTGGATCATCGGTAGAGGGTGAGCATTAAGTTGTTGCCAGCAGAAGCTTGGACGATGCCCCTCTCCAGAAAGGTGTTACAGGTAGACACAGAGTCAGGCCAGGTGTAGCTTCTAGGAAGAGAAAAGAGAGAGAACAAAGTTAAAAGCTGAAATAACAGCAAATAATGCAAAATTGGAGAGTAGTGTGAGAATGTAGCGAAGAGGGTGAAAGTGGTCATTGTGTCCTCCAGCAGCCTAAGCCTATAGCAGCATAACTACAGAGATAGCTCAGGATAACCTAAGCCACACTAACTATAAGCTTTATCAAAAAGGAAAGTTTTAAGCCTAGCCTTAAAAGTAGACAGTTTGTCCATCTAGAGCCCACTGATGGCCATTGTTATACTAAAAACCACAAGAATTGGGATACCTCTCTCTGTCAGATTGACCATAACCATTGGAAAAGAGAGGGGGTCATACAGGTAGCAGAAATGGAGGGTGTGTTTGCACCTCAACCATAACTGAGCCGGTTTAGGCTAAACCTGACTCCCCCTTACTCCATCCAACAAGGGGAGAAGAAGACGGAGCTAAAATAAGGAAGATAGCTCAGGATAACCTAAGCCACTCTAACTATAAGCTTTATCAAAAAGGAAAGTTTTAAGCCTAGCCTTAAAAGTAGACAGGGTGTCCGCCTCACGGACTAAAACTGGGAGCTGGTTCCACAGGAGAGGAGCCTGATAACTAAAGGATCTGCCTCCCATTCTACTTCTAGAGACTCTAGGAACCACCAGTAAACCTGCAGTCTGAGAACGAAGTCCCCTGTTAGGAACGTATGGAACAATCAGATCTCTGATGTATGATGGAGCTAGATCATTAAGGGGCTTTATATGTGAGGAGGAGAATTTTAAATTCTATTCTGGATTTAACAGGGAGCCAATGAAGGGAAGCTAAAGTAGGGGAAATATGATCTCTCTTTTAAATTTTCATCAGAACTCTTGCTGCAGCATTTTGAATCAGCTGAAGGCTTTTAACTGCATTTTGTGGACATCCTGATAGTAAAGAATTACAATAGTCCAGCCTTGAAGTAACAAATGCATGGACTAGTTTTTCAGCGTCACTCCTGGACAGGATATTTCTAATTTTGGCAATGTTCCGGAGGTGAAAGAAGAAAATCCTAGAAACCTGTTTAATATGGGATTTAAATGACATGTCCTGGTCAAAAATAACACCAAGGTTTTTTACTTTATTATCGGAGGTCAATTTAATGCCATCCAGGTTAAGTGATTGACTAAGCAGTTTCTTTTTTAAAGACTCCGGTCCAAAGACAGCAGCTTCTGTCTTGTCTGAATTTAGAAGCAGAAAATTTAAAGTCATCCAAGTTTTTATGTCTTCAAGACATGCTTGTAGTCTATCTAACTGGTTGGGCTCATCAGGATTTATGGATAAGTAAAGCTGAGTGTCATCAGCGTAACAGTGAAAATTTATTCTATGCTGCCTGATAATTTGACCTGTTGTGGTCGACTGTATCAAATGGAGCACTAAGATCTAAGAGGACAAGGATATTAACATCTTTGAAAAATATTTTATATAAAAAAAACATATTTTATAATTCAATTAAGGAATCTATATCTGTTCAGTGAGGAAACTCCACTACTTAATGTCACTAGTGTCCTGAAGTCGCCTATTGAATAATCTGTAACATGTTGTTGTTCTGTTTTTGCTGGGTTTATTTTTTAAAAGCTCTGTGTTTCGGAGATGGGACTGTAACTGCAGCACTGGGCAGTCTCAGCCATTTAATCTATTGCCAAAAAAGACTTCAATAGAGTATTTATTTCATCACTTTTAATATTATTATAAAAAATATTATTATTAACCTTTAACTCTATATTGCCCACAACAGATGTCGTCTTAAAGCTCTTTACAAAACGTCTAGTTTATACTCAGAAATATATAGTTGATCTAATTTCATCATATTTACAGATTCAAAGTCTTTAATTTAACCATAGTTAGAAAACAATGCAGTCAAGTCCAGTTTTCATTCAAATTAAGATAAATTTATATTGTGAGAATAAATAAAGCTGACAACTCATCGCAATATGATTTTAATAAGTGATTCTGGTTAAAATGGAGAAAACTGCAAGTTTTGATCAGTGGGCATCCAGCTGCTTCACTTCCATTATTGATCAGGCGTCTACAACAACCTCTATGATGGACTTAGCAGTGAAGCAATCTTCAAAAAAGACGATAAACCGAGAAAAAGTATGAGTTTAAAACTTCACTGGCAGATATTCTGAGAAAAATCAGGTTATCAGGAAAATTATTTCATTGTTAGTAAGTTGTGGATTTGAATAATTTGAACAAAGTTATAATTTTGTCTGTCTTTAATTCCTGTAAATATTGTTAAAGGAATTTTGTCACATTTTACGATTTTCTTTTAATGCAACCACCACTGAAAGTTTTTAATGACAGTTTTTCTATTAGGTTTCAAAATAAAGCCAAGCCAGAACCAGAAGCCAGCTGTGTGTCCTTCAAGAGTAACATGTCAAGAGATCCTCCTATTCACTTTAGATCTTCTGGATCTGCATCAGCAGAGAGGTGAGCTGTATCTAACTTCTACAACTGTGTAAATGTGAAAGTCATCATTTGATGATGAAAGAATACATTTTGACTACCCTAAAGGTAGCAGAGCCTTCCAGCAGCTAGTTTGACCATCAGGAGGTCTTCAGATGTGGTCACGTTTTCATGGAAAATTCCCGCATTACCCAGATGCATAATGGGCCAGAAGGTTCTAAGGAATTACCTCCTCCCCAGGGAGAAACGTTTAATTTTATGGTGATAAGGTATGGACCAAAAAGCACAAGTGTATCAATGAATGGGTGAAAGATGTAAATTTTCCTGCAAAGGGTTCTTTTAGTCTTACAATTCAAAAAAAACAGTTGTGGTCATTATTTAATTGTGTAGTCCAACTTTTCTTTACTTTTCTTCACTTTCCTTGATCATGCCACTGCAATGTACTTTATTGTTATTCATGTTTTTTGTCATCAGTTTGAATTGTCTTGTTTCTGAAATGGACTTTAAAAATAAACTTGCCTTGCCTTGCCTTCACTTCAGACTATCTCTGTAATAAAATATTCTTGTCTAGTTTACAGGTGAAACCATTTTACATTTCTTAGGAGTGTGTGATTGTAGATCAGTGAGGTAGAACAGAGTTTGATGTTCTGCGATGAAGTCAGTGACTTCCAGCATACTACCACATGTACAAAAGCCCTGGCCTAGAAATAGAAAGGCAGATAGACACAGGGACAGCTGTCCATCTGTGCCACAGCCACCGATGACATTGCTTCACTTGGTCTGCCCCAGGAAACAGACCTCTCTGCTTAGGCCTCCTTTATCGCCAATATATGACTCTGGAAACATGATGTAACAACAGGACATCATCAAACCAGCGAACTCTTGGTTCTCCATTGAAGAGGAAAATACCTCACAGCTTCTTCATCACTCCTGACAGATCACTGGGTCCCAGATAAGGACTTACAAGTCCCATGAGACTCTAACTCACTTGAGCTTCTTGTAGCTCATAATTGTTGTTGTCACCTGTTAGTTGTTTAACCAACAGGTCGGGTGTTTTATGAAAACAAAAGAATATCATCTATTCTCACTACTCACAGTAGGTGGCAGTAATGTCCTGTAATCTTGCTAGACCTACAATAATTATCCTCTTTGTAGTCACGTGATATAAGAGTCCTGCTTTGTGTGAACTGGAAATGATCGTCACCCTCTAGTGCTTCTCTGAGGGTCCCAGTACCACTCCAACTCTGCATTCCATTGCCATTCTCTAGTGTTCCTCCATGGGTTCTCTTGGTCTTAAGGCCAGCCTTCTGACGTGATTCTCCATGGGTTCTCCATGCCTCCTGGCCATTCTACTGGCAAGGTTCTCCATGGTTTCAGTCTTCACAGCTTTCCTGTGGGTTCTCCATATTTCTCAGCTGGCCTCCTGAAAGACTTCTCTGTGGATCCTCCACACCTCCTGGCCACTCCAGTTTCTGCCTTCATTGCCTCTTCGGGGGTTCTTTGTTACCTGGCAGGCCTTCTGCAGAGGTTCTCTGTGAGTCCTCCCAGCCTCTCAGCTGACCTCCTGAAGAGGTTTTCTGTGGGTTTTACTTGTTCCCTGGTCTGCCTCCCAACAAGTTTTCTGTGGGGTCTCCTGAAAGAGATCCCAGCAGCCTCTGGGTCAGCCTCCAGAATATTGTGCCTCTTCAAGAAAGGACTCCAGGTTTCCCTCCAGAACTATGTGCCTCTTTGGAACAGCCTCTGGGTTACCCTCTAGAACTCTGTGCCTAATCAGGATGGACTCCAGGTTGCCCTTTAGATTTCTGTGCATCTTTGGACAACTTCCGGGTTGCCTAGCAGAACTCAGTGCGTGACTGGAACAACCTGCATTTTGCTCTTAAGAACTTTGTTTTTTGTTGTTTTCAAGCCCTCTTTCCGAGGCCCTCTGTCTGCTTGGTTCAGGTTGTTTTTCATTTCTTGTTATAGTTTTTATCTTGGACTCCTTGGATCTGCCATTTGTGGGGGGTCATGTCATGATCCTTGGGGTGTCTGTATTTTGTTTTTCATTTGGGTTTCTGTTTTCATCTGTTCCATGAGTTCATTTCAGTTTAGTACGATTTTCTTGTGTGATATTGTCTGTGAATTCTAGTTTATTTTCCTTAGATCTCTGTTTGCCTTAGTTTAGACTTCTCTTTGTGTTTTGTTCAGCCGCTCTGTGTTAATTGGTCTTCCTTCATCAGCTTGCTATTTTTCTCTGTCACAGCCGTTCCACATTTCTCCAGGTTAGCACCTCTGATTTCTTTGGTCACTTCCACTACTGCCTGTGTTCATAAGCCCACTGGTTTTCACTACTCATTTCTAGATTATTCTGTTCAACTGCCTTAATCTCCAATGCCTGGCATGCCCTGCGTCCTGGCAGTACAGACGGTACATTCACTGTCTGGGTTTTTCACGTTTTAGTATTTTTCCTCTCTTTTTCACTAAGCTTGATTTACTTCCTCTACTTATAATACTTACAAAAACATCAGGATTTCAAAGTAAAACACTAAATAGACAAACAATAACTATAAAATAAACAAGCGTTGAAGTTGATTGTATTAGGCCATAATTAACCTTATTAACTGTTTTGTTGTAGTGATTTCCTGATGTTTTAACTGCCTCGGGTGGTTAAAAAAGGAAACAGAATAAAAATAATAAATCGCTGAGACTAAATCAAACTGAACTGCTTATTATCAGTTCAACCAGCAAGACCAGCAAACCTTTACCACCACAGGTAGTGAAAGGGTTCACTACTAACATCCAGATATAACTCCATGGACCTTTACCTTGTTTTTGTCTCTGTGTGGACAGAGAGAACATCAGAATCAGAATCAGAATCAGCTTTATTGCCAAGTTTGTACATACAAGCAAGGAATTTGACTCCGGTACACTTTGCTCTCTGGTTTTGTTTTTGCATTACAGAATATACATATTTACAATATATAAATATACACATATATAAATAAAAAGGTGCATTTGCAACATCTGTATGCTGTTGTTTTGTATTTTATTGAATGTTCAACAGAGAAACAGCCTGGGGGAAGAAACTGTCTCTGTGGCGGCTGGTTTTAGTGAACAGCGCTCTGTAGCGTCGGCCTGAAGGCAGAACTCTAAACAGTTTATGTGCAGGGTGTGTGGGGTCTGCAGAGATTTTAGCAGCTCTTTTCCTGACCCTAGACCTGTATAAGTCTTGGATGGAGGGAAGGTCAGCCCTGATGATTCTCTCTGCAGTCCTGATTGTTCGTTGCAGTCTGGACCTGTCCTGTTTTGTGGATGAACCGAACCACACGGAGATGGATGAAGACAGGACAGACTGTATGATGGCAGTGGAGAAGATGACCAGCAGCTCCTGTGGAAGGTTGTACTTCTTGAGTTGCCTCAGGAAGTACAGTCTCTGCTGGGCCTTCTTCCGAACAGTGTCTATGTGTGAAGACCATCTCAGGTCCTCAGAGATGGTGGTTCCTAAGAACCTGAAGTGATCCACAGCCGACACGGTGTAAGGTAATTGTTTCTGGTTCATCCACAGAGTGGACCCGCAGAACTCGGAGATTCCCAGTGGTCCGTCTGCCCAGCAGCATCAAACCCAGCTGGACTCCATATTCATGGTCTGTACATGTACCACATCTACTTCTCCATCTGTTCTGTTCAGTCATCTCCATGCTGCTCTTTGTAGACCAGTGGACTGTCAGTCTGTCCAACATGGTTCTGACGTTTGGTTCCATGATCTCAGTCTGATGTGTCCTTCATATATTGTTCTGATCCAGCTGCTGGAGGACAACATGGTCACTTTTGTGAAGAACGAGCTGAAGAAGATCCAGAAGGTTCTGAGTCCAGATGACCCAGAATGCTCAGAGAGTCAGAAAGATGATGAGGAGGTGATGGAAGGTGAGGATGAAGAGCAGAGGAGCAGCAGAGAGGCATTGATGAAGATCACACTGAACTTCCTGAGGAGGATGAAGCAGGAGGAGCTGGCTGAACATCTGCAGAGCAGTAAGAGGATTTCTACAAAGATTGAACCTGATGGATAAATCACACATTTACTGATGTCTGAAGAGATGGAATCACATTTATTCTAATCATCTCCAGAAGATCATTTTGTTTCCTTCCTGATTTTACTTTTCTGTTAATTTAGAATTCTTCTGTCAACAAGAACTTAAATCTGGTCTGAAGAAGAAGTTCCAGTGTGTGTTTGAGGGGATCGCTAAAGCAGGAAGTCCAACCCTTCTGAACCAGATCTACACAGAGCTCTACATCACAGAGGGAGGGACTGGAGAGGTCAATGAAGAACATGAGGTCAGACAGATTGAAACAGCATCCAGGAAACCACACAGACCAGAAACAACCATCAGACAAGAAGACATCTTTAAAGTCCCACCTGGAAGAGATCAACCAATCAGAACAGTGATGACAAAGGGAGTGGCTGGCATTGGGAAAACAGTCTTAACCCAGAAGTTCACTCTGGACTGGGCTGAAGACAAAGCCCACCAGAACATCCAGTTCATATTTCCATTCACCTTCAGAGAGCTGAATGTGCTGAAAGAGAAAAAGTTCAGCTTGGTGGATCTTGTTCATCACTTCTTTACTGAAACCAAAGAAATGTGCAGCTTTGAACACTTCCAGGTTCTGTTCATCTTTGATGGTCTGGATGAGAGCCGACTTCCTCTGGACTTCCACAACAAGGAGATCCTGACTGATGTTACAGAGTCCACCTCAGTGGATGTTCTGCTGACAAACCTCATCAGGGGGAAACTGCTTCCCTCTGCTCTCCTCTGGATAACCACACGACCTGCAGCAGCCAATCAGATCCCTCCTGAGTGTGTTGGCATGGTGACAGAGGTCAGAGGGTTCACTGACCCACAGAAGGAGGAGTACTTCAGGAAGAGACTCAGAGATAAGAAGCTGACCAGGCAGATCATTTCCCACATGAAGACATCAAGAACCCTCCACATCATGTGCCACATCCCAGTCTTCTGCTGGATCACTGCTACGGTTCTGGAGGATGCGTTGGAGACCAGAGAGGGAGGAGAGCTGCCCAACACCCTGACTGAGATGTACATCCACTTCCTGGTGGTTCAGACCAAAGTCAAGAAGATGAAGTATGATGGAGGATCTGAGACAGATCCACACTGGAGTCCAGAGAGCAGGAAGATGATTGAGTCTCTGGGAAAACTGGCATTTGATCAGCTGCAGAAAGGAAACCTGATCTTCTATGAATCAGACCTGACAGAGTGTGGCATCGATATCAGAGCAGCCTCAGTGTACTCAGGAGTGTTCACACAGATCTTCAGAGAGGAGAGAGGGCTGTACCAGGACAAGGTGTTCTGCTTCGTCCATCTCAGTGTTCAGGAGTTTCTGGCTGCTCTTCATGTTCATCTGACCTTCATCAACTCTGGTGTCAACCTGATGGAAGAACTACAAATAACCTCTCAGAAGCTTGAGTCAAAGTGTCTTTGTCAGAAAGCTGTTCATAAGACTTTAGAGAGCCCAAATGGACACCTGGACTTGTTCCTCCGCTTCCTCCTGGGACTTTCACTGCAGACCAATCAGAGACTCCTACAAGGTCTGCTGACACAGACAGGAAGTAGCTCACAGACCAATCAGGAGACAGTTCAGTACATCAAGGAGAAGATCAGTGAGAATGTGTCTGCAGAGAAAAGCATCAATCTGTTCCACTGTCTGAATGAACTGAAGGATCGTTCTCTAGTGGAGGAGATCCAACAGTCTCTGAGTTCAGGACGTCTCTCCACAGATAAACTGTCTCCTGCTCAGTGGTCAGCTCTAATCTTCATCTTAATGTCATCAGAAGAAGATCTGGATGTGTTTGACCTGAAGAAATACTCTGCTTCAGAGGATGTTCTTCTGAGGCTGCTGCCAGTGGTTAAAGCCTCCAACAAAGCTCTGTAAGGACACAGATTGTTACTGCATTTATTTCTGATAGTGAGAAATCTGCTGATGATGAGGTAAATATTGATTCATGTTGTTTCAGTTAATTTAAAATGAACCAGTTAACAACAAAAGGCAACATGAAGACATTTAAAATAAGACGGTTCCATCAATCTTTCCAAGGAGAACATTGGTGGCTGTAAAGAAATAAACATCATTCTTGATGAATTGTTTAATACCAGATGTTTCTCCATGTCTCCTCAGACTAAGCGGCTGTAACCTCTCAGAGAGAAGCTGTGAAGCTCTGTCCTCAGTTATCAGCTCCCAGTCCTCCAGTCTCAGAGAACTGGACCTGAGTAACAACAACCTGCAGGATTCAGGAGTGAAGCTTCTATCTGCTGGACTGGAGAGTCCAAACTGCAAACTAGAAACTCTCAGGTAAATGTTCTCAGTCCTGTAGAAACCAGATTTCTGTCCATTAGCTGCTATCAAAGATGATGGAAATGTTATTTCAATAATAGATTTGTCAACTTTTCTTGTCTGACCTTTATTCCCTATTCAGTTTCAATTCAGTTTATTTATATAGCGCTAATTCACAACACATGTCATCTCAAAGCACTATGAATACAAGCCACTGCTTTATAGTTCTTCTCATCTTCATTTTTTAGCTCCATGAGATTAAAGCTATCTAAACACCAGAACAATGGTACTGCTGGGACTACCAGTGTATCTTTGGTCCAATTTGAAGAAAGCTTAATGTCTGTGAGTGAGTCTGTTTGTGGGGGTTGGTTGTCATCCAGGGAGGGGTGGTTATGGGAGACTGTGTGTGTGTGTGTGTGTGTGTGTGTGTGTATGTGTGTGTTTATCCGTGCTTGTTTGCAGTGCGTATGCAAAGGAAGAAGCTGTCTGTCAGTCTGCTGATGTGGAATTTTGTTGACCTATAGCTCCTCCCAGAGGGCAACAAGTCAAACGGGGATTGGCGGGGTGTGAGGGGTCAACCGTGATAGCCTTTGTTCTCCTGAGGCAGCAGGACATGGTGATGTTTTCTAGGCTGGGTAGAGGGCAGTTGATGATCTTTTCGCCAGTGTTTATGACCCTCTGCACCGCCTTCCTGTCCTCAGTTGTGGAGCCTGCTAACCACACACCCAGATAGTACGTCAGTACTCTCTCCACCGAAGTGTGATAGAAGGTCAGCAGCAGCTTGCTTTGTGTCCAGGTTGTTCCTTCTGAGGACACGCAGGAAGTGAAGCCGTTGTTAGGCCTTCTTTACCAGGGCCCTGATATTGTTGGTCCAGAAGTTGACTGTTTTGATGAGGGTGCCCAGGAACCTGAAGGTGGTCACAGTTTCCACCTGTTCCTCCTCTATGAGGAAGGGGTGTGGTCTTGTCTGATCTTTCTAAAGTCCTTGATCATTTCTTTTGTCTCATGGACATTCAGGGTCAGGTTCTTTCCTGAGCACCAGCGCGACAGTTCCTTCACCTCAGTCCTGTACGCGATCTGGTCTCCCTCACTGATGAGACCAGCCAATGTCGTTTCATCTACATATTTGACAACGAGGTTGGTTGGGTGGGTTAGAGAGCAGTCGTATGTGTACAGGGTGTACAGAAGAGGGCTCAAGATGCAGCCTTGAGGGGAACCAATGCTAAGTGTGATTGTGAAGGAGTGATGGGGGCCGAATCTCACGGCTTGTTGGGGGCCCGTCAGAAAGTTTTTAATCCAGTTGCAGGTGGGGAGGGAGATCTGTAATTTCAGTAGCTTGGTGGTGAGGATGTCTGGAACAATGGTGGTAAATGCTGAGCTATAGTGCACGAAGAGCATCCCCACAGAACTGTTCTTGTACTCTGGGTGGCTCAGCGCTGTGTGGAGCGTGACGACATTGGCGTCCTATGTAGACCGGTTTGCCTTGTGTGCAAACTGGTGGGGGTCGAAGGAGGAAGGGAGGCAGTCTCTGATGTATTGGGAAACTGATCGCTCCATGCACTTCAAATTTACAGACGTCACGCCGATGGGTCTGTAAACATTCAGGCTGTCTATGGCAGTTTTTTTTGGGAATGGGGATGATGGTGGAGGCCTTTAGGCATGTGGGGACAGTGGCATGTGTCAGGAAAAGGTTAAAGAGTTCAGTGAGGATCCCTGGCAGGTGGTCCACACATGCTTTAATCACCGCCCTTGGGACAGGACCATCAGCTTTCCTGGGGTTCACTGCTCTCAGGTTTTCCCTACTTCATGCTCCTGGAGAGAGAGAGGTGGGGTGCTGGAAACAGGGGGAAACAGTGGCTGCAGAGTTGTGGTTGTCTTAAACCGGGCAAAGAAGCTGTTTAGCTCCTATGCCAGTGTAATGCTGCTATTGGAGGATGTGGGAGGGGGGTTGCTTTTGTAGTTTGTTAGGGCCTGGATGCATTACACATTTTACACAGGTTGTTGTCCGTCAGGTATTATTTGAAGCCCCTCTTCAGGTCAGCTCTTGAGGTACTGTAAAAGGCTTTGTTCGCCGTCCTAAAGGGAGAGTTTCCAGCTCTGATCAGGGTCTGGACTTGCTTTGTCATCCAGGGCTTCCTGTTTGGAAAGACTCAGATGTGCCTTTCCTCTGTGACGTTTTCCACACAGCACCTGATGTAGAAGAGGACAGACTTGGTGTGTGTATCCAGGTCCTGTTCTTCAGAAATGTTCCACTCCGTGCATGAAAAACAGTAGTGCAGCTGGGCAAAACATTTTCAGGCCAGGCTTTGATAGTCCTTATGGCTGGTCTTGTTTGCTTTCAAATGTGTCAAATGTTACTTTTTATTACCTACAGAACAAAATACTGTTTGATTTTGATTTTATTTTATTAACCAGTTCAGCACCAGTGTCTTGCGTTTTCTTGATCAGTCCAGAACTTGGGTTCTACCTCAACGTTCTCATGTTCTCATCATGTGTGTTGAATTGTGTGTCTGCAGCTTGTCAGGCTGTCTGATCTCCGAGGAAGGCTGTGCTTCTTTGGCCTCAGCTCTGAGCTCCAACCCGTCCCATCTGAAAGAGTTGGACCTGAGCTACAATCATCCAGGAGACTCAGGAGTGAAGCTGCTGTCGGCTGGACTGAAGGATCCACACTGGAGACTGGAAGCTCTTGGGTATGGAGGAACCTGCTGAAGGTGCAGAGAAGTTCTGTTAGAGAAGGAAGAGTGAGAAATGTCTTCTCTGTTCTTTAGTCAGGCTGACAGGAAACAGTACAATCCCACTCCCTGAGAGAGCCTTTAGGTGGATTTAAATTATGATGATAATGGTGATTAAATGCTGTCTAAATAAATGTATTAAATCTTGACCATGGAGCTAATGTGAAAACAACTAAACATGTTAAAATAAACCCCACAATGTATCTCAACACTGTAGTGAGTTGGTTTAGACAGAAGGTCATGGTTCAGGTTTAAGATATTAGAGCAGAACATTTAGAAACAAGTGCAGCGTTTTCCAAAGTGCTGAATAGAGCCCCCACAGCAGATGTTCACAGGACTGTTTAGTGTTTCATTCCTTCATCTGTGTGTGGGAGTGTGGATGTAACAGGTATCCAGAGTTTGTGTCAGTGTTTCGATTGATTGTAGTTTAATGGTAACTATTAAATCAGTTGGAGCTTCCAGAAATGTTTAGTTAGTTTCCTGATGTCCTTTTAGGCTTCAGTGAGATTCTCCAGTTTGTTACTGAGGGATCTCCTTTCTCCTCTGTGTTGGAGCTTCTCCTGTGTTTGGAGAAATGAGTTGTGCTGCAGCAGCACCAACTGTCCTCACTACATCCACTGCAGTTTGTAATGTTCTCATCATCACTCATCACAGCCCAGGTGTCTGTCTGCTCTCAACTCTTCTTTCTTTCTCTGGAGTTTTGTCCAAATGTTGGACTGTTCCTTTCTCAGTGGAGGACAATGTGTGTCTGAGAGACATGTAATGTCCATGTTTGCATGCTGGAAGAGACTGATGGTCTGACCCTCCTCCTCCTTTCAGGGTGGAGCCTGCTGGAGTCCGATGGTTGACACCAGGTCTGAGGAAGTGTAAGTGTGTTTTTCATTGGATTCATGACAACAAAGCAGCTCACATTCAACCATCTTCAAACTGTCCATCACTCCTTCAGGAGTCATCATCAAAGTGTCAATAAATGATCAATAACTGCAGCTGGATTGTGTTTATTCTCTCCATCAGATTCCTGTCAGCTCACAATCGACACAAACACAGTGAGCAGAAAACTCCAACTGTCTGAAGACAACAGGAAGGTGACTCATGTGGAGGAGCTTCAGTCATATCCTGATCATCCAGACAGATTTGATGTTCCTCAGCTGCTGTGTAGAACTGGTCTGACTGGTCGCTGTTACTGGGAGGTCGAGTGGAAAAGGACAGTTTATGTATCAGTGAGTTACAGAAGAATCAAGAGGAGAGGAGACAATGAAGACTGTTGGTTTGGATGGAATGATCAGTCCTGGAGGCTGAGCTGCTCTGATCTTGGTTACTATATCTGGCACAATAACAAACCAACATTCATCTCCTCCTCCTCCTCCTCCTCTTCCTCCTCCTCTTCCTCCTCCTCCTCCTCCTCCCTCCTCCTCCTCCTCTTCCTCCTCCTCCATCTCCAACAGAGTAGCAGTGTATGTGGACTGTCCTGCTGGCATTCTGTCCTTCTACAGAGTCTCCTCTGACTCACTGATCCATCTCCACACCTTCAACACCACATTCACTGAACCTCTGTATCCTGGATTTGGGTTCTGGTGGTCCAATCCAGGTTCCTCATTGTTTCTGTGCTGAGTTGGGTCTAGAGAGTCTCCTGCTGCCAGAGAAACACTCTCACTGTTGAACAGATAGTTCAGTCTCTACATGTTTGTCTCTTTCACTCAGAAACACGTTTTCAGATTCATGGATTCGATCTGTTTCTTTGTGAAACTCGTCTAGATGATTCCTTGGAAACTTCTTCCTCTTCCAGTCCTTTTAATTCTTACAGCTATATGTTCTTTCTCTTTGTTGGATTTATTGTCTTTCTAAAATGTGCTCCCTCGTTTCATCCTCATCATCCTGATAGATGGCTGCAGATTTTTTTATCAAGAATTTCTTGTCACATTTGTCCATTCATCTTTCCGTCAACTATATAAAGTTTTTATGTGTGGTGTGCTAAAAACAGTGACGTTCCCACCACTAACTAAAATATTGTAGTTGTTGGGGTGCCCTTTGACCTCCAAACGTGGTTCTGTATTGAAACATTCAAAGAGTTAATCTTTGGTCTCATCTGACCAGATTATCTTTTGTAAAAATCTTACAAACTTTTCCAAATGTTCTGTAAAACTTCAACACGTTACTTATTTGCGAATGTGGACAGGATGGATTGTTACTGACATCTGTGGAGAAATTCATGTATGCTGCAACTTTTAAAAATATATTTATTGAAAATAAATATTTAAAAAATCAATGGCAATAAAAAATGATGCCATATTTTTATTCTTTTTTTCTTTTTGCGAAATCAGTGTACTAACTGAAATGTGCCGCCAAAAGTACACAAAACTCTGGTGAAGCTGCATAGTGGCGAGATAAGGCCTTTAAGAATGTTTGTGTATTATTTTTAAAAATTATGTTTATGTTACAAGTTTAACTTGCTTTTAGAGGGATTTTACTTATGCGTTAGAATGTAACCATTTTAAAACTGTTAATCTATAACGGCTGTAAAACACAAGGTTGTATGTCCAACCAGGGCTCCAGTTAATCTGTTTTCTGCCACAGACACAACTAAAGGTGTCTGTCTATTTAAAATTCATAGGTAATACTCATATCCATGTGGTTTGTAAGGATTTTACATATGTTATGGAATATACTTTAACCCCTGGGGAAGATCGATGTCTGTTTCACTGTTTTAAAACAGTGCTTTCTTCCCAGTCTGTAGTGATTTTACACATGTTGTAGAGTATAACCCCTGACAGTCTGTTCCAGTTAAACGTTTCCATGACCTTTGTGGTGACTTTGCTATAGCTTTAGACTGTAACTGCTAAAGAAAGAATGCTTTGTTTGTCTAATTTCAGAGTTTTTGTGGCATTCTGGAGCTTCCTCTTCAGACAATAACAATTACTCTAACAGAGTAATAGATTTAGAGGTTTTACAGCACTTTTGATGAAGCCATCTTGGTGTCTGTATCTGCCCTGTCATTTTAAAGTCTCTGTACAAAACTAGTTAAGAGCAGGTTTTCTGCAAAAAACAAAGTGATGTGCTATCAGCTTTGTTCATCAGTTCTGCTAACATTTAATGACAAAAATCAGTGCATTGAATTAGTAAGTGATAAAAATCAAATGAGCAGTTTAATGTTTTGGGTTTTTTTGGAAGCAAAGAAATTCTCAGAAAATGCAGGTGAGTATTTCTACCAGTTAGGACACTGCTGTAAAGGGTGACTTAAATGAAACAGAAAATGTACAAATGTTAGAATTTTATTTAGGATGGCTTTAGAGTTTTTAATGAGGAACAGCACCACAATGATTTAAATCTTGAATTATTCATCCTTTATGGAAAATGTACCCAAGAAACATAAAAAAGATCAATACAGGAAAAAAAAACATCTAAAAACGTGTGGTTTAGTATTTAAAGGTACTAAAGACAAAATGAAATTTGATTAGTGAAGTTTTTATGAAGAAAACAAGTTTCTGTTTTTATTTTCAGTTTCTAACATTTTGTGACCAATTTATTTCACCTGATATGTTTGCATGTGGCTCCCTGACTGCTGCTCACACATCATCATTAAAGTTCACTTATTTCATGTTAAGCTGCTTATATGACATCATAAATATCACACCGTATTTTTAATATATTTGCATCAAAAAAAGTTATCATAACCAAATGTTCCCTTTGTCCTTGTGCTGTAGTAAGAGTTATGCCCTGAGCTGCGTCTGTCAGGCACCAGCAGCCTGTACAAGTTCAGAGTAAATCATTAGTTGAATTCTTAGTTATGTGTTGATGCCTTCTTCAGTCCCTGCAGCTCTTCTTCTTCATCGCTCCCCTCTTGTTGTTCCTCTTTCCATCTTTTTTTCCTACCGACAGTGACGCTGGTAGTCCAGTTTGGCTCCCAGCTTCGTTCCTGCCAGGTGTTTGTTGAAAGTTTCGTCCATCTCCTTGCTCTGTTCTGGAGTAAAATGGTTTTTCCAGTCTCCAACCTCCCCTGCACAGGTAGAAAGGAATAACATTTCAGTTTTTAACATATATTTGTTCAAATTATAAAATCTTATCCTGTATCAATGTGCCTGGCTATTCTTTTCTGCCTTCATTTTAAAGAGAATCCTCCAGGAAAAGACTAAAAAAGAGATGAATGTCCCTCTTTAGTGGTTATAAACTAATATAGTTGAAACGACGCTGTAATTTATGAATGTAAAGGTAAAAGAAGACATTTCTACTCATGAAACTCAGTTCTGGAGCTAAAAGAAAATTATGTGTTGGTCACCTTTCCTGAAGATGACATTTCCCATGTTGCCGTGGGAGTTGACTGAGCTCTCCTTCATGGCGCTGAAGGTGCTCGCTCCTGCAATCTGCTGCACCTGATTGTCTGTTAGACTGAAGCCGATGAAGCTGGAGATCTGATGGATACCTGCGCTGAGATCCTACAGGATAGGAAACACAATCTGTGAGTAGATTTCCACGACGGTTCAGCCAACAAACTCAGAGACTCGGCCCAGCAATCAGAGGGATCTACCTGTTTCAAGTCCTCATAGGTGACCACCAGGACATTGGGGTCGTCTATCTTCTTGTTCCAGGCCAAGGCGTGATCAAAGTACGAGCCCCACGCAACTACATACACAAATATCAGTAAATGTTCGTTTAACAAATAACTGTTTTATCAACACTTGTTCTAGAAGTTTGAGCCAGAAATTTGGTCTGAATAAAAATGTCCCACAGATCAGTTCATTTGAACAGTTGATTATGTTTCTGAGTGGCTTGTTGGCAAGAAGTGGGCCAGAACTCCCCACAGTAACCTGCTGACTCAGCTGTACCTGCTGTTTATTGGCAGCTGTGAGGTCATTAACTCATACATGGAGGTTCAAACTGTGAGAAACAGAAGCTGCAATTTAAACCATTCATCTCTTTAATGTACATGGAAACATATAGAGTGAGAAACCTGGGAGCTGGGAAACCTTTGGAGAGGTTCAGAGTAGTTCTGAAAAGGCCACCGAGAGATGTAGATAAATTAAGTCCACATATTTGGTTCACATGAACATTTCTTTTGAAAAAACTTTTTCTGTTGAAATGAAAGATTCTAAATATTAAATTTAAAAAACTAAAACTAATAATTAGGTTTTAATGTGTATTTCTTAAATTATCAGAATCAGCTTTATTGCCAAGTTTGTACATACAAACAAGGAATTTGACTCCGGTACACTTTGCTCTTTGGTTTTTGTTTTTGAATTACATAATATACATATTTACAATGTACAAATATACACATAAATAAATAAAAAGGTGCATTTGCAACATCGTTTTTTTTTTTCAGATTATTATGCCACTGCTCTGCCACAAATCCGGTAAAATATCAAATGTAAAGAAATATTGACTGCAGATCTGGTTATGTTTGTGATATCTGCTGCTTATGTTCCAAAGACCATTCTGGGGGTGTTTTACTACAGTTTTAGGTCTTCATGTCATCGTCTTTTTATTTCCAAAGTTCTAGAAAGAATTTAATCTTAAAAGAACCAACAACCTGAAGCTTGTTTCAATGCTTTAATCAGTTTACAAAAAGCTTGAACTCATTGTTGGGATTAAAGCTTAACTCTGGCTGATTTCAGGCTTATATATTTGAGTTTGTACATTTTTGTAATGAGTCCAGTATTATTACCAAAAAGGTAGTACACAGGGGATGGAAATACAGAGTGACATGATTCAAATCTCCAGATATTATCATGAGGGCCTCAGGATGTTGCGTCTGCAGCCGTGCAGGAGAAACCTCCAGCAAGATCCAGAACTCTCCTTGTTCTACCTGTTTTTAAAACTGACCCTATAGTTTACCTCCTGTTTAAAGTGAACATTTGTAAGTATTCCCTACAGTATCATCAAACCCTGAAAGGTTGCTTTTTACTCACCGTCTCCTTTCATGAACTGGGAGAAGAAAGAATCCCAGGACTCCACTGACGGCAGGACCGGGTTGTTGTTGCAGAAATGATAGTAGGAGACCAAGGTGTCCTTTGGATTCCTGAAGACCACCACCATCTAGGAAAGTAGATGAAATACGCTGATTAAAATTGGCTTTTTCAGAACCCCAAGATGATGCTGTTGGAAAAGTGTTTAATTTGAACATGAACATTAGCACCAAAAAACGTCATGTTTGAATTCATTGGTTTCATCGACTTGACTACATTAATCTGTCTAGA
Source organism: Crenichthys baileyi (assembly GCA_036173005.1). Lineage (NCBI taxonomy): Eukaryota > Metazoa > Chordata > Actinopteri > Cyprinodontiformes > Goodeidae > Crenichthys > Crenichthys baileyi. Next base: position 142,030 of record JAHHUM010002938.1, on the reverse strand, counting down.
AAGTATTCATGACCAATGAAATCCAACTCTTGTTACTGTGTTTAAGGCAGCTTACAGCGCATTCAAAATGTACCTTCGTTTTCTTCTCGTTGAAGGAGGCGGGCATGTTGTCTGGATGAAGGTGAGTCCCCAGAAACCTTGGAGATGGAGCCTCATTCATGGCCTGAAAAACCCAGGTGTAAAAATGAAGCTAATGTTCAGAATGAGATCTCTGTGACTAAAACTTCATAAACTCTTATTCTGAGTCTTGTTTTCTGGTCTGTCTTTAGAGTTGTTCTCCTTGACCGGTATCCATATCTGAGTTGCTTTAGTCATTACTGGGAGTACAAAGTATGAGATTTTATTTCTCATTTTAAGAAGTTCCCATGTAATAGATGTGCTTAGTTTTTTTTTTATTTGCAGCACTTCTCTGAGCCTCGCTCAGAAGGATCCTGTGGATTTTCCATTCATCCATCAAACTTTTGTCATCTGCTCATCAGGTCCAGGGGGGAAACCAAACATCTCTTGAGCAACACTCTCAAATCCTGCCTCTGGAGATTTCTGGATCTAGCTGAAGGTTTCTCCTCACTTTGTGAAAAGCCCAGAAAACCAAATGCAGGTATCCTGATTGAATTCCCCAAACACTAACACTGAACACTAAGTGTTCAGGTCCGATTCAGAAATAGATTACAGAGAATTTTCTAGCCCAATGATAACAGATTAACTATAGAATGTCCTGAATACCCCACACAGATGCTTTATTTAACCAACACCATTATTTTGGCCTAACCATGCAATAGATATTAGTTACATTTCTCCACAGCAGGTGACAGAACCTGTTTGGATATATTTACCAACTTCACTTTACTCTGTTAAACTAGCTGGAATAGCTGCTATTGACAAACTTAATCTCAGCCTGCAAGACTCAACCTTTTACCTCATTATCTGCCGCACCCAGTCTGGACTAAGACACCAGTCTGGTTTCTAATGCGGGTCACCAACGAACACAGATGTTGCCCCCACTGATAAGACAACACAGTAGCACTACATGTGCATACAAAGTACAAACAGATATGCACACCACAAACTCAAGATTTTCCTTTCAAACTACTTCACATGTTCATTTAAAGGTAATATTTTGTTTGCAGGACGTTTGTACCTTCAAGACTTCTGGTCCAAAAAACTCGATCAGGGGGGGCATCTTGGATTCATTTTTCATCTGGGTGGCTTCTGCAATGATCTTCTTCATGACACCAACCATCCAGTTAAAGCCTGCACACCCATATAATGAATGAATGAATGAACAAAGGAAGGGAGGAAGGAAGGAAGGAAAGAAGCATGTACAGCAACCAGAACATTCCTGTTTTAAGCTTTATTTACAAATGACGCTGGTATTATGCATACATGCTGCATGTTTTCTCTATCTGAGCATCTGTCTGGCGGAGAGTCACTGTGTTTCTCTGAAACGTCACTGAGAGGTTCATCTGGCATCAGGTCCTGCTGTTAAATGAGGACACATTTCACACAGATAAACATCTCATCAAGCAGTTGCTGAGGTTAATACTCCACTTTATTCTAAAATATTTTACAGAAACAGTCTTTTAGTCTCCGTTGACTGCCTTTAATCTGTCCTCCAGAGCTGGGTTTTTAGCTGTTTCCAAAGAAGCCTTTCATTGGATATATCGAGGGGATGTAAAGAAACACCCACAGATAAATATCTCCACAAACAGCCTCTGACAAATCAGGCTCCAGACACCAACTCATCTGAAGGAGATTATCTCATCTGTCTTCATGTCAGTTTTCATCATGCAGGCAAAGCCTCCTAGAAAGACACGTCATATTCCTCGAATGCACCTCAGCCACCTTGGGAATGCTACACTTTGCTTCCTGAACAGTATGCTTTGTGAGGGCTTGTGAGTAGGAGAAACAGCATACTTTATACTTTAGTGAATAAAAATTAGTTGCTTTCAACATTTTATGGTGAAGTATGAACTTGTCATGTGAAACATTAAAAATAGTCTAAACATGTAAGATCAATCAGTTAACATCTGTCCTGATGGACCAGATACACAGGGCCTGATCATGCTAACTGTAACTTTAGCATTTGTACTCTTAGATCAAAAGGCAATTCAGCAATATAAAAATATCCCCTTAGTGATCTTTTGCATTAAATGCAGAGCAATAAATCCTTATCTGATTGTATTACTAAAAAAAGTTAGCCTGGTCATTTAACATTAAAGGGAGCAAATCCTTCTGGATGTCGAACATGACCCTGGATTGAAATTTGGTTGGATCTGAAGTCATTTCTAGATCAAGAACGTCCAGCTGTTTCTTGCTCCACTCATTGATTCTCAGTTTTTATTCCCCTCTGGTTCTTTAGTCACTGCTGGTTCACCTGCTCGATCCTGCACTGGTCTGCTCGGTGTATTTCTGCCCTCCATCATCTTCCCTCCATGTTACTGGTTTGTTTTGTATTTAGTTACTGAATCTTCAGGTCACGTTTTTGAATCTTTGGACCTTAGAGTTTGTTTCTGTATTATTGAACATCTTTTTTTTCGCTCCACCTCTCCACCCTCCATTTTATGTGCATTTGTGTTGTCCATAACCGCCAACCCTTCTGTGACACATATCAGGTAACTGGCTGAATAGTTTCATTTAAACATTGTGTCACATTCAGAAACAATTTAAACATAAAATAGTTTTCTTTTTAAATATTTCAGAAGTAATATTATTTACAGCCATAATTCATCACAGCTTGAACATTGGACCGTCAGAACCTCTGCATGGATTCAGAAACAATAAACAGATGAACATAAAGAGTGTAGCAGGACACATGATCATAAAAACAAAGCCGTCCTTCAGGCAAATAATAAACGTTTGTGATGCTTTGTGTTCTGAATGAATACACAGTAATAACAGGATTATATGGGTGCAAACAGGTGAGCCCAGGGCTTCGGTCATTTATTATCAAACTAACATTTAAACAGGAATATAAATAAAACATTGAGAGTTATGTTTCGTGTTTAAATTAAACTACATCGAGACAGGTATGCAGTTACATCTGAAGCACTTTCTTTCACTCTTATTCCTCAAACATAAAGCAGAAAACTTTTTGTAAAATAAATTCGGTAAACTCGCTGGGACCTGGACTCTACAGTCTGTAATTTATTGATTGAAGTGATTATATTTTTATAGTGATTATATTTACAGCATACAGGAATTTGAACTACTTTATCGTATTCCTAATTAGTGTGATAGTGTGCCTTGTACATCTGGTTTTATGTTGTAGAAATATGGTTTAAACATTTATTACTGGTCTGATAACGTTGCTGTTTTAACATTGATTAACTGTCAGTTTCTATGCAAGCAAAAGCTTCTTGTTTGGTTTTGCAGCTCTCAGATTATTGAGCTTCTCTATTATTCCCAGACTTAATGCTTGTTCAGGTAAAGCTCGATAGAGCGTCTAATTGATATTTCATTTGCAGGTGAGGGTTTATTAAAACACTCCCAGCATAATGCTGATGGTTCCTCAGCAAACCTTGGCCGAAAGCATCCTGGGAACGTCCCAGCAGCTGCCTCTCATGGTTTTTTTCTCCAGGGAAGTAAATGACCATCATTCTGGAAACATCTTTCCATAGCTCCTTTTCAACATTATAAGGCCAGCAGAATCACTTCATCTGCAAAAAGTAAGTATGAGACCCTGAGGTTCTCAAACAGGACACCCTCCTCTCTACAACCATGCTTACAGATCCAGTCTCCTTAGAGGAGTCTGAACTGACAGATACATGAACATCCTTCCTGACCCAGACGATGCTTTCCTTCATTTTTCCACTTGAAACATAATGTTCTAAAACAAACCATGATCGGCATATTTGTGCCAAGTACCATTTTTTATTTTTCATGCCGTAAATTCTCTAATGTTTCCTGCTCCGAGTAGATATTAGCTTCACCCCCACATGAGAGTTCCTCCCAGATTCACCAAACTGAGATCATCCTGGCTGCTTTTTCCTGCAGGTAAAATCCTGGGCACATTCGGACCACTTGCCTTGACTTTGTTCATGTTGCAAGCCTGAAAACCTCTAGGATTTGCTCTTTGTTTTGTTCATTTGCTAGGATAACAACTCTTTGCAATGTAAGCCAACAATACTAAAGTTTTTTGCACCTTCTGCATTCAAGCAAAGCATCTAAATATTCACTAAATGTGCTTGGACAGTACTATTTTGATTTAATGAAACAGAAAACCAACTAAGCAGTTTATTGCTGCAAAAATCACCACTTTTCATATTCAAGGCAGCCGTGTTGGATTTAGCAGTCGGGGTTGATGAGAAACCTCAGAGTTAGACCCCTTTGGGAGTGTTCAGTTTTTTTGTTCGTTTTCTTTTTAAATTTTGGCTTCCAAGTTCAGCTGAACCACAGATCTGTGTTGGAGAGCAGATGTGAAGAGGCGATCATTTTGGTGAGCATCCCTATAGATTTCCAAACAGGAAATTCCAGACTGACATGGAGAAAAGTAATCAGGTTTCACTTAAAAACCCAAACCTCAGACAAGATCTACCCTTCATTCTGCTGCTTTTAATGAGTTCAAATGTATTTACCCTTAACTTTGTTGTAGTTATTACGGTCAACAGGAGCTAAGTTGAATAGATGCTAAAAGTGTAGAAAACTTTTATTAGCTGCATGAAAGACCTCTGTACATCCAAGGCGAATGCTTTAGGAGCACCAATGCTCCAGGCTTCTAGCTGGGAGTGGCCTTCCTTCCACACACTCACCCTGATTTACTTCCAGGAGTGTCACAACCATTTACAATGGAAGCAGCCATGTTTAGTTTGGACAGAGGTCAGAGTGCAGGCAGGTGAAACCATTGGTTCAGGTAACAGGTAACCTGCCATTAAACCTGTAGAGCAGGTTGACAACTGGCCCCTGCAGGATTGGTTTAATGCTCCAGAAAAGCAGTTTGACTCCTGACCTGATTGAGTTCCTGTTCCTTTGCCTTCAACCGTTTTCCTTCATTTCATTTGTTTAACCAAGACAGGGCGGTGCCAGCTCAGATGTCTGTTTCCCACAAAGCATCTGTCCATAAACCTTCTTTTTACAGTGAGATTTGGATTTCTGTTGCTTCCAGGAACATTTTACTGAGTTGTTCAATCCCACTGATGATTTCCACCTAAAAGCACAAGTATCTTACAATTTGTGAACTACCAGATAATCAATTTTGATGTTTTACTATTGAAATTAATCTTCTGCTTGCAGCGAGGCATGAAACAAGGTAGTGTGTGGAAAATATATCCGGGAATTCTGAAATAAGGATGATGCAAAGTTTAAAATGCTCTGCTGCAGCCTGGAGATGGTAAACTTTAAAGTCAGGGACATTTTTCTGTTACTCACCACATTTGGGATACGCCACCAGCATGATGTCGTCCTCTCTGACCTTAATGTCATCCAGACACTTTAAATGTTCCTCGGGACACATGAGGGTCGGGTACAAAACCCCTTTAAATCTGTACAGCTTGTCCTTGTCACTCATTTCCTTCGCCTTCTCAATCCTGGCCTGCATCTTATCAGTGAGGGGTTTGTTGTTCATCCTGCTGAATGATAATTCTACGGCACAGATCGGAAACCGGAGACAAAAAGTCACAGGAGCAGCTCCAAGCTGTGGGAAATCAGAGAGTAAGAAATGCAACAGGAAAAGCTGTTTTCTGCTCAGTTTTATGAGTGACGAGGAAACAGAAGAGGGGTGGGTTTGGTAGTTAAAGGAGGAGGAGACTGAAAGCACCTCCTCTCTGCACACACATGCAGGAAAATCTGTTGATTCATGGAGGACTGATTAATGGGAGATCCCTGCTAAATGTTCAGCCAACTTTTGAGCCAGCCCACGAGGACAATCCTCCCACTTTTCACTTTCCCCTTCCTTCTATCAGCCAGCTCTGGGGGTAGTTAAAGGTGGGGTGTCATGAGGTCACTGTAGGAACTTGAACTTAAAGTTGGTCTTTGCTCACTCACTTCCTGCAGCCTGTGGCCCAGATGTTTTTCTCAGTCCTTCCTGAAACTGGAAACCATTATGTTGGAAAAATGTATATAAGTTATCATTGTTTAGTTTAAATCATGTTTATGTGTGAAGTTCTACTATAGTTAAGATGATTCCTATGATTGTTTTTAATGTGAAAAAGTTTGTGGAAGGTCTGGAGTGGATCACTCCCTGAACATGACAAGCTTATACCATATATGGGAATGACTACTCTTTTAGGATGAAATCTCTGTAAGAATTGGCTGAACCGATTAACACTTTTTGCTTGTAGGAATGTGAGTTGTAAATAAAAGGCTGGTGCAAGGATTTCTCTCTTTGTATGTAGCTGCTTTTAATGTGTTAGAGAAGGAAGGAAGTCGCTGTTTGGAAGAGGATTGTCTCACCCTTGCAAGTCAAACTTACTTGGTTCACTTGTGTCTTATTTTACACTTGTCTGTGTTCATCAGCTTTCTAACTCTAACACATTAAAAGCAGCTACATACAGAATTTTTTTCTATAATTCCTGCAAGATGAATATAGTTTTAATCTTTTTATTGCATCGATTCTTTTAAATTCTGTCAGTCATTTTCTACCGCTTATTCCATAGTGGGTCGTGGGGCAGCTGGTGCCTATCTCCAGCAGTCTATGGGTGAGAGGCGGGGTTCACCCTGGACAGGTCGCCAGTCCATCGCAGGGCAACACACAAACAACCAGGCACACACTCATTCACACACCTAAGGGCAATTTAGAGAGACCAATTAACCTAACAGGCATCTTTGGACTGTGGGAGGAAGCTGGAGTACCTGGTGAGAACCCACGCATGCACGGGGAGAACATGCAAACTCCATGCAGGAAGACCCCTGGCCGGGTATCGAACCCAGGATCTTCTTGCTGCAAGGCAACAGTGCTCCCAACTGCTCCACTGTGCAGCCCTCTTTTAAATTAATTTTTCAAAAAAAGAAAAGGACAAAAAACTTCTGTCTAACTTTAAGTTTTTATCAAGGAAAAAGTTTCATCTTCAGCCTAGAATATTGTTCTGCCTTCAGAACCCAAACTGGCATCCGGTTCCACAGTAACTGAAAGCTCCTCCTCCCAAGATCTTCTAGAACCCACAAGTGAACCTGCAGTCTTGGAGTAAAGTGCTCTGATGGGAACATATGGAACAATAAGTTCTGTGACAGGAGATGTTTGATGAGGAGCTTGTTTAGATGCAGGGAGAAGAATTTCTAGCCAATAATGAGGTTTAAAAATGTTTCTTAAAGACTTTAATGACTTTAACCAGAAATGCTGCTGAAACTTCCATCCATCCATCCATCCATCCATCCATGCATCCATCCATGCATCCATCCATCCATCCATGCATCCATCCATCCATCCATCCATCCATTCATCCATGCATCCATCCATCCATCCATGCATCATCCATCCATCCATCCATCCATCCATCCATGCATCCATCCATCCATCCATCCATTCCATCATGCATCCATCCATCCATCACTGCATCATCAATCCATCCATCCATCCATCCATTCCATCCATCCATCCATCCATTCATCCCATGCATCCATCCATCCATTCCTGCATCAATCCATCCCATCATCCATCCATCCATCCATGCCATCCATCCATCCATCCATCCATATCCATGCATCCATCCATGCATCCATCATCCATCATCATCCATGCATCCATCCATCCATCATCACCATCCATCCATTCATCCATCCATCCATCCATCCATCCACATCCATCCAGCATCCATCCATCCATCCATCCATGCATCCATCATCCATGCATCCATCCATCCATCCATCCATCCATTCATCCATGCATCCATCCATCCATCCATCCATCCATCCATGCATCCATCCATCCATCCATTCATTCATCCATGCATCCATGCATCCATCCATCCATCCATCCATTCATCCATGCATCCATCCATCCTTCCATCCATCCATGTATCCATCCATGTATCCATCCATGTAACCATCCATCCATCCATCCCTCCAACCATCCATCCATCCGTCCATCCATCCATGCATCCGTCCATCCATCCATCCATCCAACCATCCATCCATGCATCCATCCATCCACGCATCCATCCCTCCAGCCATCCATCCATCCATGCATCCGTCCATCCATCCATCCATCCATCCATCCATCCATCCATCATCCATCCATGCATCCATCCATCCATCCATGCATCCATCCCTCCAGCCATCCATCCATCATGCATCCGTCCATACCATCAGAATCCGTCCAACAATCCATCCATCCATACCATTCTTCCTTCAACATCCATCATCCGTCCATCCATCCATGCATCCGTCCATCCATCCATCCAATCCAACCATCATCCATGATCCATCCATCCACGCATCCATCCCTCCAGCCCATCATCATCCATGCATCGTCCATCCATCCATCCATCCATCCATCCATCATCCAGAATCCATCCATCCATGCCATGCATCCATCTCCCAGCCATCCATCCATCCATCCATCCATTGCATCCAATCCATCCATCCATCCATCCAACATCCATCCATCCAACATGATCCATCCATCCTTCCCATCTCCATGTATCCATCCATGTAACCATCCATCCATCCATCTCCAACCATCCATCCATCGTCCCATTCCATCCATGCATCCGTCAAGCCATCCATCCCATTCCAACCATCCATAATGCATCCATCCATCCACGCATCCATCCCTCCAGCCATCATCCATCCATGCATCCGTCCATCCATCCATCCATCCTCCATCCATGCATCCATCCATCCATCCATGCATCCACTCCCTCCAAGCCATCCATCCATCCATGCATCCGTCCATCCATCCATGCATCCGTCCAACCATCCATCCATCCATCATCCAATCATCCATGTATCCATCGTGCATTCCATCCAAACTATCCAATGCATTCTGTCCAACCATCCATCCATCCATCCATCCATCATCCATCCATCCATCCATCCTTCCATCCATCTATCCATCATTCATCCATGCATCCATCCACCATCCATCCAATTCATCATGCATCCATCCCATCCATTCATCCATGCACCATGCATCCATCCATGCATCAATCCATCCATCCATCCTTATCATTCCATCCATCCATCCATCCATCCATCCATGCATCCACCATCCATCCATCCAGCATCATCCATCCATCCCAATCCATCCATCCATGCATCCACAATCCATCCATCATCCATTCATCCATGGCATCCATCCATCCATCATCATCATCCATGCATCCATCCATCCATGCCATCCATCCATGCATCCATCCCCCTCCATCCATGCGTCCGTTCCAACCATCCTCCATCCATCATCCATGATCCATGCATCCATCATCCATCCATCCATTCATCCATGCATCCAATCCATCCATCCATGCATCCATTCCATCCCATCCATCACCATCCATCCATTCATCCAATCCATCCACCACCCATCCAATCCCATTCATCCATCCATCCATCCACCATCCATGATCCATCCCATCCATCCATTCCATCCACCATCATGCATCCATCCATCCATCCATCCCATCCATCCATCAATTCATCCAGCATCCATCCATCCACATCATCATCCATCCATGCATCCATCCATCCATCCATTCATTCATCCATGCATCCATGCATCCAATCTCATCCACCATCCCATTCATCCATGCCATCCATCCATCCTTCCCATCCATCCATGCTATCCCATCCATTGTATCCATCCATGTAAACCATCCATCCATCCATCTCCAACCATTCCATCATCCGTCCATCATCCATGCATCCGTCCACCATCCACATCCAACCATCCATCCATGCATCCATCCATCACGCATCCATCCCCTAGCATCCATCCATCCATCCCATGCATCCGTCCATCCATCCATCATCCATCCACCACCATCCATCCATGCATCCATCCATCCATCCATGCATCCATCCCTCCAGCCATCATCCATCCATGCATCGTCCATCCATCATGCATCCGTCCAAACCATCCATCAATCCATCCATCCCTCCAACATCATCCATCCGTCCATTCCACCATGCATCCGTCCATCCATCCAATCCATCCAACCATCCATCCGCATCCATCCATCCACGCAATCCATCCCTCAGCCATCCATCCAATCCATGCATCCGTCCATCCATTCCATCCATCCATCCATCCATCCACTCCATCATGCATCCATCCATCCATCCAGCATCCACCCTCCAGCCATCCATCATCCATCCATCCATGCATCCATCCACCATCCATACCAATCCAACTTATCATCGCATCCATCCAATCCATCCATCCAAAACCATCCATCCATCCAACCATGCATCCATCCATCCTTCATCCATCCATGTATCCATCCATGTAAACATTCAATCCATCCAAATCCCTCCAACCATCCATCCATCCGCAATCCCATCCATGCATCCGTCATCATCCATCATCCAAACCATCCATCCATTGCATTCCTCCATCCACGCATCCATCCCTCAGCCCATCCCATCCATCCATGCATCCTGTCCATCCATCCCATCCATCCAATCATCCTGCCTCCATCCATCCATACATGCATCCATCCCCTCCAAGCCATCCATCCATCCAGCATCCGTCATCCATCCATCGCATCCGTCCAAACCATCCATCCATACCATCCATCCATCCATCCATGTATCCATCCGTGCATCCATCCAACTATCCATGCATCTGTCCAACCATCCATCCATCCATCCATCCATGCATCCATCCATCCATCATCCTTCCATCCATCTATCCATCCATTTCATCCATGCATCCATCATCCATCCATCCATTATCCATTGCATCATCCATCAATTCATCCATCATCCCATGCATCCATCCCATGCATCCATCCATCCACCATCCAATGCATCCATCACCATCCACCATCCATCCATCAACCATGCATCCATCCATCATCCATCCATCCATGCATTCCATCCATCCATCCATCCATCCATCCAGCATCCATCCATCCATCCATCCCATCCATTCATCCATCGCATCAATCCATCCATCATCCATCATCCCATGCATCATCCATCCACATTCCATCCATGCATCCATCCATTCCATCCAATGCGTCGTCCAACCATCCATCCATCCAACCATACATCCATCCATCCTTCCATCCAATCCATGTATCCTCCATGTATCCATCCATGTAACCATCCATCCATTCCATCCCTCCAACCATCCCTCATCCGTCCATCCATCCTGCATCCGTCCATCCATCCATCATGCCAACCATCCATCCATCCATCCATGCAATCCATCCATCCATCCACGCATCCATCCCTCCAGCATCCATCCATCCATGATCCGTCCATGCACATCCACCATCCCATCCATCCATCCATGCTCCATCCATCCATCATGCATCCATCCCTCCAGCCATCCATCCATCCATGCATCCGTCCTTCCATCCATGCATCCGTCCAACCATCCATCCATCCATCCATCCATCCATCCATGTATCCATCCGTGCATCCATCCAACTATCCATGCATCTGTCCAACCATCCATCCATCCATCCATCCATGCATCCATCCATCTATCCATCCATCCATGCATCTGTCCAACCATCCATGCATCCATCCATCCATCCATGCATCCATCCATCCATCCATGCATCCGTCCATCCATCCAACCATCCATCCATGCATCCATCCAACCAACCATCCATCCATGCATCCATCCATCCATCCATCCATCCATCCATCCAACCATCCATCCATCCATCCATGCATCCATCCAACCATCCATCCATCCATCCATCAATCCGTGCATCCATCCAACCATCCATCCATCGATGCATCCATCCAACCACCTAACCATCCATCCATCCAACCATCCGTGCATCCGTCCATCCATCCATCCATCCAACCATTAATGCATCCATCCATCCATGCATCCATCCATGCATCCATCCAACCATCCATCCACCCACCCAACCATCCGTCCATCCATCCATCAACCATCCATGCATCTGTCCAACCATCCCTCCATCCATTCATCCGTCCAACCATCCATCCATCCATTCATCCATCCATGCATCCGTCCAACCATCCAACCATCCATCCATGCATCCATCTGTCCATCCATCCTTCCATCCATCTATCCATCCCTCCATCCATCCATGCATCCATGCATCCATGCATCCATCCATCCATGCATCCGTCCAACCATCCATCCATGCATCCGTCCAACCATCCAACCATCCATCCATGCATCCATCTGTCCATCCATCCTTCCATCCATCTATCCATCCCTCCATCCATCCATGCATCCATGCATCCATCCATCCATGCATCCGTCCAACCATCCATCCATGCATCCGTCCAAACATCCATCCATCCGTCCAACTATCCATCCATCCATCCATCCAACCAATCCATCGTCCTCATGCATCACCTAGTCCATCCATGAACCATCCATCCATCCATCCATGCATCCGTCCAACCATCCATCCAGCATCGTCCAACCATCCATCAATCCAATTCATCCAATCATGCTCCATCCGTCCAAACATCCATCCATCGTACAAAAACTATCCATCCACCATCCATCCCATCCACAACTACCATCTGTCCATCCATGCATCCGTCATCCAAACCATCCACCATCAATCATGCATCCATCCAAACCATCCATCCATATCCGTCCAATCATCCATGCATCCATCATCCCATCGTGCATCCATCCATTCCAAACAACTCCATCCATCCATCCATGCATCCATCCAACCATCCATCCATGCATCTGTCCAACCATCCATCCATCCATTCATCCATCCATCCATCCATGCATCCGTCCAAACATCCATCCATCCGTCCAACTATCCATCCATCCATCCATCCAACCATCCATCTGTCCATCCATGCATCCGTCCATCCAACCATCCATCCATCAATCCATGCATCCATCCAACCATCCATCCATGCATCCATCCAACCATCCATCCATCCATCCATGCATCCATCCATCCAACCATCCATCCATCCATCCATGCATCCATCCAACCATCCATCCATGCATCTGTCCAACCATCCATCCATCCATTCATCCATCCATCCATCCATGCATCCGTCCATCCAACCATCCATCCATCAATCCATGCATCCATCCAACCATCCATCCATGCATCCATCCAACCATCCATCCATGCATCCATCCAACCATCCATCCATGCATCCGTCCAACCATCCATCCATGTTGCATTGTGATTGTTTCTACATGTGGGAAAAAGTTTATTTAATATTAAATTCCAGGCGATATTGTCGCTCTCAGTAGAACAAATGTCTTCATCTCTGTTATGTTTTAACTCCAGCACCATCATTTTCAGCGTGTTTGGACCATCATGTCATTTTTCCACATAATGCAATACGATTACATCATCCACATTGTTTGTCTGAAAGGCATTTTAAACCTCAGTGACTGTATTTCATTCATTTCTTTTTGCAGGACTGGACAGGACAACCAGGAATGTTGGCTGCAGCCCAGATGGAGAAAAATGCATTCAGGTCTGAGCTGCTTATTCCACTAAACTGAAAATCAATTCTTCTAACTTTTTCACAGTTTGTTTCAGCTTCCTGCTCTCTTTTTGCCTTTACTGCAGCGCTGTGTAATCAGACCTCACACTTTTCCATTCTTCTCGCCTTCTTTTCTCCCCTCTCTTTCATTCTCCCTGGCTCAGTACCTCCCATTTACAAGTCAGTGTCAGTTGCTCGGTGCTGCTCGGTTCAGGGGGCCCCACAGGGGAGCCCACAGTGTCAGTAACAGAGTGCTGCAAACAGCACTGGATGAAGGAGACCTCACATAAAATGAGCATTGACTGAAATGTGCACACGACTAGCACAAATTAAATCGGTCAGTGACTTTTCTTTACAGAATACACATTTACTTTTCTCTCCTAAACCACAAATTGTAGTTTTACAAAAGTCACAACCTATCCTGGGAGCTCAGTTTTTGTCCACTTGGTGTCATTGTAGGTCTTTGTCTACCCATCTCTAGGAACATAAATCAGTCAGAGTTCCTGTTCTTTCTTCCTCGCTCTTTGATTGCGTGAATAAAAAATATCTCTGACTTTGGTCCAAATGTTTCTGCAGCTCAGTGCTCACCTTAAAGACTTCCAGTTTGCTGGTTTCACTGTAAACTTCACTGTTTCTGCTGTTTATTCTCAGGCCTGCATCCACCAACATGAAGTCATTCCTGCTTTTGGTTTGATTTGAACCAAGATTAAAGAACTGCTGACTGGTGGAGCTCCGTCTGCGCTTGTTCACTGCAGGTCAGATACCTGTTGGGTAAAAGGGGGGAGTCAGTGGCAGACAGTCAGATTAAAAACTGAAAACATTACTCCATGATCCAACAGCTTAAAAACATATTTAGGAACAATAACTCACCAGTTGTTTCAGTCCTTTAGTTTAGTTCACTGAGGTTGGCAGATATTTTTTGCACAGGTCCCATCACAGCATTTCAATAAGGTTAGTCTGGACTTTGACTGGGCCATTACAACACGTTGATTTTTTTTTTTTTTTTTTTGTGGGTTTGCTGCTGTGTTGCAATCTCTACTTTGGTTCCATCTGTCTAAAGCACATCGTCCCACAAGTCTTGTGCTTCATTCAGATGCCAATTTGCAAGCTTAAGTCCTGTTTCAATCTTGTTCTTAGTAAGAGTCTCTCCTTCATCACTTCCAAACGCGGCATTATAGTTTTTCAGATTGTTTTGTCATAAACATTGTAATTTTACCTACTAACTGAGGGCTGTAGAGTCTGAGATGGAGCTCCTGGTTTTCTTGTCACTGGAAACCTCTGACCATGGACCACTGCTGGCAGGTTGTGAAGGATCAAGCCCCCCACCACGCTCTCAAAAAAAGAACATGTTAAAAAGAACTAAACTAGACAAAAATCAAGATTAAACCAGGACAAAACCCAGACAACTCATAAGTCACAGAATAAAACCATCTAGAACCAGGGACAAAAATCATGGCACATGGGTGCAGCGCTGGTGGTGTAGAGGTTTAGCGCGCGACCACATATAGAGGCTGTAGTCCTCAAAGCGGCCGTCCCGGGTTTGAGTCCTGGACCCGGCGACCTTTGCCAAATGTCTCCCCCTCTCTTTGCCCCTCCTCCCTGTCTACCTACTATCTGAAATAAAGGCCGCTAGTACTGAAAAAAATGTGTAAATTGAATAAATGAAAAAAAAATGGGATTAGATGAAGAAAACGCCAGAGCAAAAACTGTTTGTAAAGTGATGTATTTTAAATAGATTTCCAGACCTTTGAAATTTTGGAAATAGTCTTGCTACACTGTCTGGATTGCTGGTCACTTGCACACATACAGACATAAATGCATGTATGTACAGGTGCTGGTCATAAAATTAGAATATCATGAAAAAATTGACTTATTTCAGTAAATCCAGTCAAAAAGTGAAACTTGTATATTATATTCATTCATTACAAACAGACTGACATATTTCAAATGTTTATTTCTTTTAATTTTGATGATTATAACTGAAAAAACCCACATTCAGTATCTCAGACCCACATTCAGTATCTCAGAAAATTTAAATATTGTGAAAACATTCAATATTGAAGACACTTGGTGCCACTCTCTAATCAGCTAATTAACTCAAAACACCTGCAAAGGCCTTTAAATGGTCGCTCAGTCTAGTTCTGTAGGCCACACAATCATGGGGAAGACTGCTGACCTGACAGTTGTCCAGAAGACGACCACTGACACCTTGACCACGGAGGGCAAGCAGGGGTGAAAGTGAGCCAGTACGGTCCGGTACTGCGTACCACTAAAAGATTCTGTCTCGGTACGCAGTACCGGGAAGAGGGAAGGACACGGCTGTCTGCTATGAAGCCGTCATCCAGAACCAGTTACGACTTCAAAAATTCACGAGCTCACAAAGATCAGATCCGCTACCGATAGACAGTCTAAAACACGACTTAATCTGTTTATAAATGTAGCTTTTTTCTCCTCATTCCAAATAGTTTCTGAACGGTTCTGCTCTGCTGGAGCCTCAGTGCTCCTGCTTTGCTTCTCTCCCCTCGGAGCTCAAGGCTTTAGTGAACGGCCAGCCTTTAAAACGAGCACCGCTACGTTTAATGTCTGTCTGCTCGCCGCTAAATACCCCAGTTAAAAGCAAAGGTCTCCAACACAGAGCGGTTACAAAGGAGATCGGTGCATTTGATTTAATGGCCTGGGAGATTTTACACAGGTGGTGCACAGACCAAAAAAACGCTGCCTGCATTAGGACAGGACGAACAATAAATCACTTACCATCTGCAGACTTTTAAATAAAAACCGCGAAAACAACCAAACTGTCAAATATCTAATTGAAATTAAATCAAAACTTGACCACAATGCAGAGAACAATAACTTCTTTGTTCAAAAGAAAAGACGGAAACTGAAGATGAAAAGTTATGCATCAGAAAATGGTTTATCATTGTTTCATACACGGCAGTTCAGTTCTTTAACAATTGAAATATATATATATATATATATATATATATATAAATAAATCAAATTTTTGAATGGGATTTTTGTGAAAAAAACGTACTGCAATTAACAGCCTGCTGTGTAAAAAACATTTTGACGAGAAGGCGCCGTTGACCAAATGACCCAGTAGGGGGCAGTAGCAAACCCGGACCTGTGTTCACTGCACTCAAAGAAAAAGCAGAAGAAGACAAAGGAGGCGGAAGTTCAAGATGGCGATGGACGGAATGATGTCCACGTCTCCGGGTTTGTCTTACCAAACAGCGGGAGATTTCTACCCCAGAAAGTTCGGTCCGAAACCAGACGTGGTTCCGTCCGGAGTGACAGAGCGGAAGGTGGTTCCGCTGGATAAACCGGACATGGTGTCGGTGGACGTCATCAACATCAAGGAGCCGGGTTTGTTATGCTAGCTCTGCTAACAGCTGTTTCTGACTGTTAGCATCAGTTTTGGTTTTATTCTGTGTTTAACAGCCGCAGTTAGCCTCTGTTCAGCTCAGTTACCTGTTTACACCTGCTGGTCCTCTTCATCCAATCATCATCCGTCCATGTCTGCTGCTCCGGAACCGAACGCGAACTGGGCTTCGGTTTCACATCGTTTGTGCAGCGCCCGTTGACAATAAATGTGGTAAAATTAAATGTAGTTGGGTCGGCGCTGGGCCAGAACCAGTACACAGAGTCATAGCGCTGTTAATCCACCATTTGGCTCTCAGAAGAAATGACCTGATTACATTTATAATAAATAAAATTGATTGTTATATCAGAAGTAATATTCATGAACAGAGCAACATGTTGCCATCAATAATGGAGGAAACAAGATTAATGTTCTGTTGGTTTTTAGAGCAGAAGCTGAACAGTTGGCGCTCTGTAGACATTCATTATTAACATCAGAGATAAAATCCTTCCCAGCATGGTAGGTCTGCCAAACAAGCCTTCAACATAGAAACTACTCACCACAAGTTAGGGATGTCTGGCTTTCAGGTGAAATTTATGGAAAACGTAACAAGTTCATTCCAAAGAAAGTCGGTTATTTAAGTAGAAGTATACAGTGGTGATTTCCTCCTTTTAAACAATTGATTGAAACAGCAGTGGTGGGTAGACCTCAACAGGAACTGTCAATGTCTAAATAAGGTGTCATGTGCTTTTGAGCATCAAGTCCTGCATGATAACAGCGTCCCAAGCTGTTCACAAGTCGTCTTATTGTCTGCTGAGGCGGAAGGACGGCCCCTCGGGTCATTGAGGTTCTGGAGAGTTACGAGTATCGCCAGAAACTTGTGCCATCAGAATCTGAATTAGAATTTTTCAGACTGAATTTGTTTTTTTGGTTTGAAAGTGATCTAGATTTTCAAAACAACTGAAAAACATTTTCACAGCAAATGGATTCAGTTTCAAACCATGAAATTCAGTATTAATTTAGTAAAACTTCTTAATTTCAGACTATGTGAATACAGATTCAGCTTCAGCAAATTAATTTCAGTTTCTGATGGCAAAGTTTCTGCCCATTTACAAGCCTGTAGATGGTGACTCAGCTGATCCCAGAGGGTTTCTGTGGGGTTCGGGTCTTGAGACAGTGCAGGCCCCTCCGTTCCAGGTACCCCAGCCTCCAGCAGCCGTTCTCTGATGATGATGAAATTAGACCTGTGTTGTTCATGCAGGAGGAGAATGATGTTATTCAGGTAGCATGGGCTTGAGAGTGTAGATCAGTTTGGACTGACTAGACATCCCTGCCCTCACTGTAACACCACCACCACCAGAGGCTGGTCTGGTGACGACAGTGGCTGATTCATAGCGCTCTCCTTGATGTCTCCAACATGGTTGGATCATCACTTCTGCTCAACGTGAATCGACTTCCATCAGAGAACAGCACTGAGGTCCACTGGTCCCTCGTCCAGCATAAATGCTCTCTGATCCATGTAAGATGACGTTACCTGACAGGTGGTGTGGTCAGATCATCTAGCACACACAGACCACGCTGATGTAAACTGTTTCTAATGCTCTGACGTTACGCTTGGGTGCCTCTCACCTCCCTTCAGTGGGCCTGGAGCTGAGTGCCATTCTCCATCCGGTTCTGCAGGGTTCTGTTCTCAATGAAGAGGTGGGATGTGGCCAAAGGACGTCCACTTCTATGTCTTTCTGTGACTCTTCCAGTCTCTCTGTATCTATGTTGCAACCTGCTGAGGACACTATGTGACTCTAAGCTCAGTGGCCACTTCCCTCTGAGAACATCCTGTTTATGGTGAGGTTCTGTTGATCACTTGTTGGGTGTCGTCCCGGCCTCATCATGTATGAAAATGAGAAGATGAGGACTGTTTAGATACCAATTCTGATTGAACCAAGACGTTTATTGGTCCATTCCTTGTTAGAAAACATCAAGATGTGCAGAAAGTAGTGAAACATTGAACAGTTGAACCTGTGCATTCAGAAGGTTGGAGAAGGTCACATTAAGTTCACCTGTAAAGGTCATAGTGCATTTTAGGTTGATCCTGAAATTTCACCTGAAAGCCAAATCTCCCTAACTTTCTGTGAGTAGAGTACGTTGGTCCCATCAAGCAAACTTTCAAAGGGTTTTATTTTGTTTTTAGGGTGTGTTCTCCATTTACTCAGAAGAGGAGAAGAAGAAAAACTCTGAACAGAAAGAATAAATGATGTCTCATCAGGATATCGGTGTAGGGGAGTATTACTTGTTGCTGCTCGGGCCCAGAGTCAGCCCAGTCACGAACTTCTGAGCAGCACGCAGACTTATGCACAGAGTCCTGGCAGAATCCAGAGGGCAGCAGCTGATGATGAAGTGCGGAAGTGACTGTGGAGCTAACTGGGAGTTAGGCTGTAGAGGAGCTGAGTCTCTATCTTGGATTTGAAATGCTTCATTGAAGGTCATGGTTTGAAGACACCAACAGAACATCGTCTGCAAAAAGATTTTTCTCCAGTCATCATAATCCTTTATTTCAACTTTCATTGTTATCTGAAGTAAAACGAAGTGGTCAGAGTTTATCTTCTGCTTTAAAACCACAAACAAACTGGTTTTTACTGTTGACTTATGATGTTTCTCTCTGCAGATCTTCCCATGCACAGGAAGAAACACGAGCACGACGCCTACGTTCTGGTAAGTGTCTGCTGTTAACAAGTGAAACGCTGATGAATTAGTGCTTTGGGATGTGAAGTCTTCCGAATATCTCCGGGTTTGGACTCAAATCCACAAGAAGCAGCAGGAGAAGAACTGATCTTTCATGGAGGGAAAGCGTTTGGCAGCCTTCCTAAACCAGGGAGGACGTCTCAGAGCAGCCGTAGAGCTCCTTACTGTCTCTAGTAGCTGACAACAGAAATGTAGACCACCTTACCCCCCCTGACAGTTAAGGTCATGAAGTTCAGCAGATCCACTCATATCATTCACTCGTTTTGTGTCGCCAGGGCCAAGAGTTTGACAGTTGTCTTCTAGCTACAACATGTTTCATGCTCTTCATCGTATTTTTCTGGTACCCAAAGATCAGTTAAAATAATCAGAACTATGAAAGGTTTTATCAGGAACATTTCCAGTGTTTTTGTCCCAGACTAATGTGCTTCTCTCTAACATGGTGGGTATGAAGCTGTGGACCAGATCCTGACTGATGGTGATGATTCATGTCTTTTTAATGCTTTGAGTCACTCAGCTTGTTGGCTTCTGTTTCTCCACCTGAACACAGGTTCTCATGGAGTTCAGATCTAGGGGCTTTCACGACCACAGGTCCAACATTTCAGTGTTCTGTGGCATCAGATCTTCATCAAACTGTTCCTGGATTCTTGGAAAAAGTTGCTTTCCGAGGATGTTTGGTCCCACTCTGACACCAAACAGAACTTCGCTTTTCCTCTAGTTCCTGCATATTTTTTTAAATTCATCTTCTCGTTGGAAGGTCTTCACCTCACTCTGCTTGCTGCTGCACCGGAGGACAGTTTCTGGAACATCTGAACATTTTGAGGAAAATTTTTTATTGCAATCAGTGTGTTCATTAGATTAATGGAGGGATGTCAGCTGGACTCGTCCACAGCTTCACCGGCGCTGGTTATACGACTAGTTAAATGAAGTCAGCTCATCATTTCCAGTGAAAACATTTTTACTGATAAATCACCTGTTCAAGGCTTTCTGTATTAAATGCATCTGCATGTGATCTGTCTACAGAGCTGTTTGTCTGCACAAGAACTGAGGCGGCAGTTAGCAAACACGTTTCTGCAACGGCTTCTGGTCTTGGCTAGGGGTGTCCAATGTGTGGCCCAGGGGCCATTTATGGCCCTTGGAAAGGTTTTGTGCGGGCTCAGTTCAGGACTACAAGTTTGACCCTCTGGCACAGGAGGTTGATGCAGATTGACCCCTTTTTATTGAGATATTAATATCTTCTTGAGTTTGGAGGTACAGCACAAAGTGTCTTTCTCTTATTGCTTTCACTTTGATTTAATAATAAATAGGATCATAACCATTCAGCACCTATCTGTTAACGTGGCTAAATAAAGCAAGGGTGACCCGTATCCAGGTCCTGTTGCTCAGCTGAAGTAGACACTAATCAACCCAAAGAAATCCAAGGGACCACACGTTTGTCTTCCAGGAAATATGAACAAAACGTTCAGAAGTTTTTATTTTTCAGATCGATATGATTTAAGGATCTAATTTCTTCAACAATCAGACTACGTTATTTGTTTTATTAAAATATTTAGTTTAGTTTATTGTAGGTAAAAAAAAAAAATCACATTTTAAATAAGTCATTTTTGTGGCTCTTGATCAGCTTGGTAAACATGGCAAAGAGTTTGGACACCTCTGGTCTGGAAAGTTCAAGATTTAACAACCCTGGTTTTGAAGAGTTCAGTTGGATTAGTTTGAAAATGACTTTATGTTAATATTTGGTATTAAAACCTTTCTGAAACATCTGAACTGCTGTTCTTCAGCTCATGGATCACATGTCTTACCCAGATGCACCACTTGGTTACAGTATTGGCCAATCTTTGCCTTTGCTCTGCTCCCCCAGTCTGAAATGGTCGTGTCCAAACCTTCATACATTCATGCTGAACCTCATTATTACACCTTAGAAGAGAGTTGAAGCTTGTAGCTTTTATCACCAGAGTTGTTAGAAAATAAGACCGACGTGTTCACTGGGTCACTGCGTCCATTTCTCTCTCAGGTTAAATAAAATCAGTTGTTTTCATGTGGAGAAAATGATTTAAATGTGTTTCATCATCATTTGATTAACTTGTCCATTTGATCCTGCAGGGCACCATTCATCCGTTCAGGAGGTCGCACAGATCCGTCTTTGGGAAGCTTCTGCAGGAACTCCGACTGGTTTCCTCAGACAGGCGGGTAAGGATCATCCTGTTTCCCATCATGCCGGCCGCCGCTTACCTTCCATTCAGGAGTCGGCATCAGGGGAATCCTTGCTTTGTAATCCCGTTATGCTGTAAGTCTGTTAGAAGCTGGATCCGAGTCATGAAGTCAGAGCTGAACACCTCCAGTAATCCTGTTTTTCCAGTCGGTCACCATGAAGGGAAGGAGGTAACCCTGAGAGTGAGATAACAGAGATCTGACCAGCTGCTGTTTACTCTACATTTGTTGTCACTGCCTGTTAGCTTCGTTCAGGAATCCTCTCTGAGTCCAGGTTTCACAGCCAGACTAATATCTGAGGTTTCTGAGGTGCAGATGAGTCGAAGTCTGGGTCCTGTAGGCGTCGATCAACCAGGTCCTGTGGAGATGTGAAGCCAGCATCATGGAACCACGGGAACAATGTGGTGGAACCCAGTAGGGTCCAGATTGGGTAGTGTGTCCCCAGGGTTCTGCCCTGCCTTCAGTAGGACCTGCTCAGTGTTGTGAAGAACCAGTGAGCATCAGATGTCCACACCACCTCGTAACCTTTGAGCTGAGACTCCAGCTGATCCTGATCGATGTAAATTAAACTTGTAGATCTTGGATTGAAGAGATGATCTGAAAGATGTTGCCCCCTCTCTTTGTGGTGCAGCTGGTTGGTTTCAACCCTCTTTGCTGCTTCTATTTGTGTTGTAAAATGTAGACATGTCTCTGAAGAGTCCAGCAAGTTCTTCCAGCTCACCCTGATCTGTTTTGGCCTGAGTTCATCCTGAATGCAGTCCAAAATGGACCAGGAGCATAACAGGAACACGGTAAACATGAAAACATCTCTGTTATTGTAAATGAATCCACACCAGCCTAAGTGGATTAAACGGAGGTCTTTCCTCCTTGGATTGGATTACACCGTGTCATACTGGGATCAAAATGAATCATAAACTTTCCTGTCTTCAAGGTTAGAACTTAGTCTGGGGTCCAACCTCATTTAAGGTCCAGAGTGGGCCTGACCATACGGACCTGCTGGGTCTGTCCACAGACGGATACATCCAGGCTTTATGTTGCTGCGCTCGTCTGTAATGGTGATGTCAGACTCACCATAATAAAACCCAAATCAACCCGTTCCATTCCTAGCAGGTCCATTCCTCTTAGCATTTGGTTTCCTCTATCTGGTGCAAAACGAGTCGAGTCTTTAGTTCTTTCCAACATCTACAGATCTGTGAACAATGTTTGGTTCCCTCTGTTTTTACTTTCTTTTAATATCGGATTCATTTTCTACTTTAAATCATATTATTGGACAGTTATTAGCGCAGTAAATAAATTAGCAGGTTTCAGGTTATATTAATATAAAGGTTCAAATCTATCCTGGCCTTATGTGAAAAGTAATTACCCCCCTTATTAAATCATCAATTAACTGGGATTAACCTTGTTATCCAAACCCAGGCCTGACTACTGCCAGACCTGCAGAATCAAAAAGTCCACAGAATAAAGTCTTGAGGATCATCAAGATGGTCTTTGGGTTCTTTTGGATCATCCGTGGTTCTTGCCATGGAGGCCTTTTATGGCCAGTTTCTCTTTCTGATTGTTGACCCATGACCCCTGACCTGGTTTGGATAGTGGTTTACTTTTAGTAATTAAAACTATTATCTTATGTTTTGTATTTGCTCAGGTTTTTTCTTAGTCTGATGTTAAAAGTTGCAGGTTTGAAACGGACTGAATCTGTGACGGTCCTGAACGTCATGTCAGGTGAAACTGTTTTCATCAGAGCACATTGGGGCGATGGAGAGGTACTTTCAGAAACCAGGGTAAACCCAGGTCAGAGGTCAGAGGGGCTAAACTCATCGTATGTTTGTATTGAACCTGTTTATTCGGCTGCTGCCTGAATGTTCTGATGAAACCCGAACAGGGACAAGGCGTCGCCTCGTTACGGGTCAGAAACCTCCTCTGCTTATGCTCGCTCGCCGTCACAAGTTCATTATGTAAGCTGGGTTATTTTAGGAGGAGAACACAGCTTCCCTGGAGATAAAACGGCGGCGGAGGTTGGACCTCTGCAGGTTTTGGTTCAAGGCCATCTCCTCACTGCTCTCTCTGTTCTCGCATGAGTCATGCCGCCATTTGCCACAATGACACACGTTTGCCTCACATGTCCGCGGCGCTCGCTGATGATGCAACCCAGCCTGGCATCATGAGGAACCCTGACTTTCATGGCTACCTGGAGACGGAGTGGCTGCAGGAGCTCTGCAGTACCGTCACTACGATGTCAAGCCCGACCTGAAAGTTCCCGGTGACTCCGCGGGGGAACAGAGGGGGGCAGCAGAGTGCCGGGTTGCAGCGACCTCGCGGGCCCCTCAGGGCGCCGTGTGTGTGAAAGCGGGCTGATAATGTTTTGGGCCGAGCGCTGTCTTTGTGTTTGCACACACACACTGCAGGTCTCCCGTTCCTGTCGCTGGCTACTGCTGTCACCAGACGCCGCAGCGCTGTCATAACACAGCACACCACAGTAATTGTAGATTTCACAGCACTCGGCTCTCCTCGCCGCCGCATATGAGTCCAACACGAAGTGACAGGCCAGGACACACACTCACCCACACACACACATCCCTCGCCCTTCTTCCATTTCTTCTGTCTCTGACACACAAACACACCCTGGCTCTGCTCCGAGGGCAGCTCACACACTCGTTTTTTTACTCTTCATTGAAAATTCTGCTGATTTTTACATTCGCTCCCAAACTGAGACAGAACAGTGCTGAATGGACTCGAAATGACTTCGCCTTTTGTTCTGCAACCAAACCTCTGGATCAGATGAGCGCAGCAGCACCGGTCATCCTGGGCTCTTCATCAGCCTGGCAGCTGATTGGCTGTTTGTGAGTAACAACGGACCGTGCTCCAGAAGCAGAGCTGGAAGTAGGGTCACCTTCATGCACCGTCGCACTCAAACCTCAGGAGGCCCATCAGGGCAGACTTGGCTTTTCATCCAGGCTCCCTCCAGCAGTCGATACTGGTGTCTTTTAACGACGAGCTTCTCCTTTCCCAGCCAAAATACTTCCAGCTGCTGAAAAACATCCCACTGACATGATGTCTAGACCTCGGTTTGTAAAACTACACCACATCCCAGAACCTGGGCTGGATTTCAGCTGAAAGACGAAGTAGTCTGGTGGTTACTGCTCATTGACAGAACTTTTCCATGTTTGACTGAAACACCTTTTAATTGTTAATCTCAATGTTTTGTTTTAAAACCTTTTTAAAAGATTCATTTCACATTTAACAAAAACTAAAACAAGTAAAACATGAGCTGGCCCAGCAGAGTTTAGAGCCTCCGTCATTCTTCCAGACATTGGTTCAGATTCTGCGCAGCCCTCTGGTGGTCAATAACTATATTCCAATCTGGTTGAGGTCTGTACTTTGACTAGGCCATGGTTGCCAGTTGATGTTGACTCCAGAGTGCTTTGGGATGCAGAGGCGTTCATGGTGGACTTTGTGGCTCAAAGAAGCTCAGGTCCTGCGGCTGAGAAATCAGACCTACATCTGGATACAACTGGGACAAAAACAAGGGTTAAAAATGAACAAAAAATAAATACCAGAATGCTACGTTGAAGAAAAAATGATAAAATCATGATAAAGTGAGAAAAAGAGGTCTTTCTTCCTGGGCTTTGTGTTGATCCACACCTGTCTGCTCCAGAGCAGCAAGCGGCCTAAACTCCTGCTTAGAGATGGTCCCATTGATGATAATCAGTTAAGTAATGCGTTTCATAAGCAGCACCTGGAAGTAATTGACCAGTTTCCCACACATCTCTGCAGTAGGAGTAGCATATTTTAGGCATGCAGGTTTAAAACTCACCGTAACCCTGTTAAAGTCGTGTTCTGGCCGGTTTTCTTTAAATAAATCCCCACTGAGTTGTTTCATCAATGCTTTTAGCACACATTTAATTCCTGATCCAGGATCTCAGGAACTTACAGCTGTCGTAAGCTTCAGGCTCTGATGAACGAGGAGTTAATGAGTAAAACCTGCAGATCTGAGGGATGAATGGATGTTTTCCCTCCTCTGCACGCGCTTCCAGTGTGACCTTCCCCTGGGCTGCTGTTTCTGCCATGAACTGACTCAGTGGAGCGGACATGTTCAGCCACACACTCACTTCTCCTTCAGTCAGAGTTCACCTAAAACCTCTGGAAACTGGGCCAACCGCCGGGCAGGACACTACAGGTCAGGACCGGACCGGACCAGACCTCTAACCAACAGCAGCCAGAGCTCAGAATGTAGACTAGATGCTGGCCGGTTAGCTGCTGCAGAACTCTGGTGAAGTTCTTTGCTGGAGAACCACATCTTGTAAATCAGCAGCAAGTGTCTGTGAATTCCTGTAGAACATTTGCCAGTGCAGCTGCTGGTACCAAATAAAGGTCCCCGTCTGTCCGTCTGAGTGGAAAATGAAACTTTTTCTCTCGTCAGGATAGAAAAACAAAGTACTGGTGGATCATGGGTTCCTAATAATCAAGGAACACTGGAGTAACCTAGAAAATCAAAGAGAAGAGCGGAGATTTTCCGCTCCCTGGATAAAGTGACGCTCCGTGGCTTGAAATCAAGTGAAGGTAAAGATAGTGAGGCTGGATTATTGGCTTATTCCAGTCTGAGCTGGGATTTCCCTGGAGGGTTCTGTCCATCCCAAAATGGGTCTTTTGTAAAAGACTTGTGATGCATTTGGACCTCTGGTCCATATTCACGTGTCCACGGTCTGGATGGTGGGGCAGTTAGTAGCTCTGTTACCTTGCACCATGGAGGTCCTGGGTTCAAATCCCTGCCTGGGGTCTTTCTGCATGGAGTTAGCAAGTTCTCCTCGTGCGTAGGTGGGTTCTCTCTGGGTACTCCGGGTTCCTCCCGCAGTCCAAAAACATGACTGTTGGGTTAACTGGTCTCTCTAGATTGTTCTTAGATATGAGTGTGTGCATGGTTGTGTGTCTCTGTGTTGCCATGATGGACTAGCGACCTGTCCAGGGTTGACCCCGCCTCTCGCCCAATGAGCCTGGGTGGAGACGATGGATGGATGGATGTTTTCTACTGCGTTGGAAAGCAGTGAAGCTTTTTTTAAAATGCTTTTCCACTCTCTGCCACGACTCTGTGTTTGTAAAGTTAAACGGTCCGAAGAGAAGAAGAGTCTTTATCTCCCAGCTGCTTCAGTGACAGTCAGGATGTTGGTTCCTTACATTTTAATCTTGTCACCACCCACCAGCTTAGGTTTGCTCTTTTATTGGTTTTGGTCTGTTTCACTTCTGCTGTTGGAGGAGATTTTTTTCCTACAAATTAAAACAACGTGTTTAGGTTATCAGTATTTTAAAACACTTAAAGGCAGAATAACAGCGAGTGTGTCGTCTAACACAAAGATAAGTGATTATGCTGTTCTTCTTCTATTTTAGTTGCAGGTTTTTAAGTTCTCCATTTCTTCTTCAGTGCTGGGAAAACGTCACATCCAAACCACAACACTTCATCCAGAATAAAGAGCTTTAGTAGAAAAACTTTGGGCTGTTTGTTAAACTGTGACTTTTTTTTGCCATTGAAAATATTTGGCTTTCGCGGCCAGAAACTTCATCCAACGTTTGGACCGGCCCCAGAAAGCTGGACTTTGTCTGAATTTCACCATAAAATGTTCATGTTAGTGTGATAAAGGCACAATAGGTTGGACGCTGTCAAATTTGAATATGCGATTTGTTTAAAGGACTACCTTTATGTCTCCTTCCATAGATTATACATCAAAACACATGTATGTTAGTCTCCTTTCCCCCAGCGTGTCTCCCTCTGCTCCAGAACCTACAGTTTTCTGTTCAATCAGCCCAGAGTGCACCGAGACACACCCACAGTCCTGTTTACTCCCAGTATACCCAGTACCTCTGGGTTTCCTTTCAAAACTGACTCTAAACTGTCAGATTTACTAGAAGCAGACACAGAAGATGACCTTCTGTCATCATGAAACGTTTCGGCCTGGATTTGACTCGTAGTTTCCACACTGATTGTTGGAAGCTTCCTGACTGCAGCTCTGCTCTGTGAAAACGGTAGTGCTGTGGGCTCCCCTGAAAAGGCGGGAATCATCATAGCAAAATAAAGCAAACGGTTACCAAAGTAAGACGTCGGATCCAAATCCTAACGCATCCAGCAGAACTAAGCTGATGTATGTTGGATATTTGGGACGTAGCTGCATCAACGTTCTTTAGTATTTCTTCTGTAACTTTCAATGTATTTGCATATCTTTATTATATACGGCAGAGTATAAACTGTTGTTTTTAGTGTATTTAGTGTATTTTGAGGCAAAAACAGTAAAGTTTGTTAAATGTCGTAAATTTTGCTCCTCATGTTTCTCAGCCCTGCGTTTTTTTTTGTCATTTCCAGTCATGGAGGATCCTGCTGTTCGGAGCGCTCAACCTGCTGTGTACCGGCTGTCTGCTGATGTGGTGCAGCTCCACCAACAGCATGGGTGAGCACACAGACCCACACAGATCTACTGTTCACCAAACAGCAGCGAGCAGATAGGCACATGCAATCTGACATACAGGGACTGACAGGATGCCCCTTTGAGACGCTGACCTGTCCACACACAGGTAACACAGATTGACAGCTGCACACACCTGTACGGCCCTCTTTGTGTGTGTGCAGCTGTAAACACACACTGTGAGCGGGTCTTAAGGTGTTCTGTTTGCTGTGTCGTCTCACTGCGGGGTCCGGTCCGATCCTGCTGCTTCTCAGCGTGGATGTTTGTGTTGTTCTGGTAAGCTCGGTCAGAGTGGCCGTTTAAAGGGCATGTCCAGGAGTCCTTCAGGTGCAACAGTACAGAGAACACGTGTCATATTGGCAGAGACCAACAGCATCCTGCTTCCTGAAGCACAGCCTCAGCAGCTGAGATGATCTGCACGGCTGAAGAAAGACTCCATCTTCTACTTACCTGAGGAGGAAACCCGGACCCTCTCAGCGTAGATGTTCTCCGGCTCCTCCTGCGGATTTCCAGGGTGTTCTCAGGTTACAGGGGGGCATTACGCCTTGCAGAAGTATTCACATCTGTTGAACCTTTCCCATTTTAATGGGATGTTATGGGCCAGAGCAACAAGAAGTAGAGAATAATTTTGAAGTGGAAGGTAAACGATGCATGTTGTTCAAACCTTTTCAACAAATACGAACATGAAAAGTGTGGCATGCATTTGCCTTAGGCCACTCTGGGTCAGTACTCTGTAGAACCTCTTGTCTCTGCAGGTCTTTTGGGGTTTCTCTCTACCAGCTTTGAACATCTCTAAAATGGACATTTTCTTGCAACTTTTGTTGCAATCATTTAAATTGGTCTTTATCGACACTTTTCAAACTTTCTGACCTGAAAGCTCCAGGTTCTTTATCCAAACCGTTATCTGTTCCAGGTCAAGGGTTATCTTTCAGCCATGATGCCTGAAGACATGCAAATCTGTCCAAGATGGCTGCCAGACTAGCTGGTCGGTGATCATCACATTAAAGTTTCAAGTTTCAAAATGCCTGAAATGTTTTTCTGCCTCATCTGACATGAAAAGTTCTGAAGCTCAGCAATATAAACCTGAGGAACCTGTGAACAGTGTTGGTGGCTTCCAGGGATCCGTCTGGCTTGTTTGTGTGCATCACAGAGTGATTTAACAGTAAACATGTAGGTATCAGTGCTGCCTGTCCTGTGAACAGAGGACTGCAGTGAGCCGGTGTGTTTATGGCCACCAACCTGAGATCCTCTCAGGGACCCCATCACTCAGGAAAAACGCTGCCTTGAAAAGAACAGCATGCAACTCTATCCGTGCACGCTCGCTCAGCCTGCAGATGCTGCAGAAAAACACGCAGACAGACGCACTCGCAGGGGTGGCGTCGGGTGTCGTGCACACAGGAAGTGGAGAACGGAGGGATCCAACGACGGGAGAAGGCGACACCGCTGTCGATAGTCAGGATGAGACAGCGGCCCGGCCTAAGTACGTCAGGATCCGTTTCTTCTACCTGTGTTACCTGGACTCACACACAAACACACACACACAAAAGCCACTGATGTAGATTTTAAACTGTGTTTGGATGGAACCGCTGGATACAACAGAGAGCAGCTGCACTGTGTGGTTTTTAAACTTCTGTGAAATCAAACTGTCCACTTAGGAAGCAACACTGATTGACAATCAGTTTCACTGCTGTTGTTCAAATGGAAAAGACAACAGGGGGAAATCTTTGGCGATTAGCAAGACTCACTCAATAAAGGAGTGGTTCTGCAGGTGGGGACCACAGACCACTTCTCAGTACCTATGCTTCCTGGCTGATGTTTTGGTCACTTTTGAATGTTGGTGGTGCTTTCACACTCGTGGTAGCATGAGACGGACTCTACAACCCACACAAGTGGCTCAGGTAGTGCAGCTCATCCAGGATGGCACATCAATGCCAGCTGTGGCAAGAAGTTTGCTGTGTCTGTCAGCGTAGTGTCTCAGAGCCTGGAGGCGCTACCAGGAGACAGGCCAGTACACCAGGAGACGTGGAGGAGGCCGTAGGAGGGCAACAACCCAGGAGCAGGACTGCTACCTCCGCCTTTGTGCAAGGAGGAACAGGAGGAGCACTGCCAGAGCCCTGCAAGATGACCTCCAGCAGGCCACAAATGTGCATGTGTCTGCACAAACGGTTAGAAACCGACTCCATGAGGATGGTATGAGGGCCTGACGTCCACAAATGGGGGTTGTGCTCACAGCCCAACACCGTGCAGGACGCTTGGCATTTGCCAGAGAACACCAGGATTGACAAATTCACCACTGGCGCCCTGTGGTCTTCACAGATGAAAGCAGGTTCACACTGAACACATGTGACAGATGTGACAGAGTCTGGAGACACCGTGGAGATCGATCTGCTGCCTGCAACATCCTTCAGCATGACCGGTTTGGCAGTGGGTCAGTAATGGTGTGGGGTGGCATTTCTTTGGAGGGCCGCATATGCTGGTGCAGTTGGCCCTGGGTTCCTCCTAATGCAGCACAATGCTAGACCTCATGTGGCTGGAGTGTGTCAGCAGTTCCTGCAAGATGAAGACATTGAAGCTATGGACTGGCCCGCCCGTTCCCCAGACCTGAATCCGATTGAATCCAGACACGTGGAGGCCACACACAATACTGAGCCTCATTTTGACTTGTTTTAAGGACATTACATCAAAGTTGGATCAGCCTGTAGTGTTTTTTTCCACTTTAATTTTGTGTGTGACTCCAAATCCAGGCCTCCATTGGTTCATAAATTTGATTTCCATTGATGATTTTTGTGTGATTTTGTTGTCAGCACATTCAACTTTGTACAGAACAAAGTATTCAATGAGAATATTTCATTAATTCAGATCTAGGATGTTATTTGAGTGTTCCCTTTATTTTTTTGAGCAGTATATATGTATATATAGATATATATATCTATAGATATATATATATCTCTGTAGAGATATATACATATATATAGATAGATAGATAGATAGATAGATAGATAGATAGATAGATCGATCTATATAGATATGATGTCTGCATTCAGAGCTCTTATTTTGAAGGTTGTTTATCTGCTGTGGAGAAAATGAAAAAGCTCGTTGAACCGTTGGAGGCAGAAAGCCCGGTATTACTTACACGGACCTGGTCAGTGTTGACTGAACCTCTGCTTAGTTTGGGTTTGCTGGGACCTTCAGATGTGATGGAGAACAGGTTCAGAGCTTGGAGGTATGAACTCAGCTCCTTTAAACAACAGTTAATGCTTTGATAAACAGTAAAATGATTTTTCTCTTCATCACATTTTAGCCTAAGTTTAGTTTAATGATGATGATGCTGGTTCTGGTGACGGGTAACAGACTGAAGTCAGATTCTCTCCCCCTTTCAGTTCTGTTCAGTCCAATGTGTGTCAGCCAATAGGCGCCATCTGCTGCAGCTGATGTTGAGTGTTTACCTTCTACCTCATTAGTCTGAGGTCACACAGACACGTTGTCATTCGCTGGATGTGAAGGTTTATCTGGGTCTGGATTGTCCGGCTCATGATTCAGTTCCTCTCATTGTTCCTCTGCTTATTATTCTGTAAGAAACAGCAGAATCCATGTATCATCAGGATGTTGCGGTTTGCAGGTCAGTTTAGTGTCTCAGTCTCAGACTTGGTTGGAGACCATAAATAATG
Source organism: Crenichthys baileyi (assembly GCA_036173005.1). Taxonomy (NCBI): domain Eukaryota; kingdom Metazoa; phylum Chordata; class Actinopteri; order Cyprinodontiformes; family Goodeidae; genus Crenichthys; species Crenichthys baileyi. The sequence continues at coordinate 110,048 of JAHHUM010002938.1, read as the reverse complement.
TCAGAGGATTTCCAGATTCTAATGGACTCTGACGGGAATCATCACCGGATCGGGAATGTTCTCGCACAAATGAGACTAAGAACAGAGAATACAGGAAAGATGTGTGGAAATATACTGAAGAAATGATTATTTTTGGGTCTTAACTGGTTTGTTGGGCTCCTGACAGGATGAACAGGATTCGCCTCAGTTTAGTGATTTTTGTTCTTATTGCTGTTGTAAATTTATAGTAAAATGGATTTTTTTAAATCCATGGGTGTAAAGCAGATATTTTCTAAAGTCTACCCCATTGGAGGTATCTCACACCTTTGTTTCGGTTTTAGCTTTTAGATTCTTAATCTCTGCACAGCTCCGCAACTAAATGGAGTTTAATAAGTAATTCCTTTCCCCAGAATCAGCTCTCAGCCAAATTAAAACGCACAGCTGGTAGAATCATAGTTACATCTAATTTACCTGGAAACAGTGGTGCGTTCAGAAATCTTTTCTTTTTGCAGGTCTGCTGGGACTGAGAACGTCCAGCGCCTCCAGTGGGTTTCCGCCTCTAGTTTAAATGAAGCATAAGTCCGTCCCTACAGAGACACACAGTCGCTCGATGTTCTCTCTTTAACGCTCACTTCAACGTCCGCTCTGACCTCCCCTCTGTCAGAGTAATGCCATGTTTCAGAACAACTGGCCTCTGACATGCACAGAGACACGTGCATGCAGGCCTGCGCCCTGCTTGCATACAAACACACTCTTTGGCCTCATTAGCTCATGACTAACGGCTTAACAGACATTGTGCAAACCATACAGACTTGATGCATGCTTTACAGGACGGGGGGAGCTTGGCTCGGCGGACCAAAGAGGCTGTCGAAAGAGAAAAATCGCAGCGCTGCTTGCTCACTGTTCCTAATGTCATTTCTCTGGACGTTACTTAAACAACCCAGCAGGAACAGATTGAAGCCCCCCTCCTCCGGGCCAGTGGCTGTTGGTGGAGCTGACGGTGTTTATACGTGCTTTCTAAGCAGGATTTGTAGTGAAACAGAGGTTCACACACTGACACTGTTTCTCATAAGCACAACTTGACGGTCCTGATCTGAAAGTTGAGCTTCATACTTTCTTCTCACAGCAGTGATGCAAACCGTGGTTCTGAGTTAAAGGAGGAACATTGTTCTGGTTTAGAACTTTGTAGCTCCGGTATCAATCTCTAACTATCAGACTGAAAACGCAGACGTGCCTGATACCATTATCTTATCGTGTCAGCAGCAGTTGCATCTAAAGAAAATGTGCAACCATCATCTGTTTGCTCCAAAACGACCTCACAGGCAGGAAAACGCTGCAGCTCTAGGAACAGTTTTTCTGGTTTATCAGAAGTTTCATACTCAGCCGCTCAGTGATGATCTGACCAACTGTGCAACATGTGACAAGGCTCAAATAGAACGTTGAAGGTTTGGAGCTTTGGTCAGGAAGCTCTCCAGATCTGAACCCCACTGAGAACTTGTGGCCAGTTCTCAGAAAGCAGCTGGAGAACCAGAAGCCACCAAACTGGATCAACTCCAAGCACTAAGAATACAACAGTGAGGCCTCATCAGTCAGGATCTGGGCCAGACATTGATATCCAGCCTGACAGAACAAACCAACAACCATGGAAGATCAACCCCAGTGATTGGTTGGTCCGCTCTTCATTTGTTTACTGTGTTGCTTCAGTTCAGTTTTGTTTTGGACCTCTTGGACATGCAGACTCTAGAAAAGGTTTGTTGAGAAGAAAATCAAGGCTTAAAACAAGAAAAGTATCCATGGCGCAGTCTGGACTACAGTCCCAGTTTAATCTCATTAAACAGAACCACCCATGAATTTGTACTCCTAACAGCTTAACGGAGCTTTGAACAGGTGTTGCCCATGTGCGTGTTTAGTTTTAATTCAGTTTCCTAAAGCTCCGGTTCTGTTTACGTCTTCTTGTTTAATCAGACCGTTTCTGGCTCTGCTCCTGAAACATAATCTGATAGTTTCTGCTTTATAAATGAAGCTTGAGCCGTGTAGAAGTCAATCCGCTAGACTCTCGGCCCCGGTGACCTCCGACTGCAAGTCTAATTCCTTGATCTGCAGCATCTGACGCACACAAAGCCTCATCTATACGTATCACACTGGAAAACAAGCCCACATTCTGGCGCCATTAGGTCATGACTTCAGGCTTAACATGAATGGAAATCACACACACACACGTTAATGTTGTCTCTGTATGCCTTATAGGAAGTGTTGAGGCGATAAAACTGTTTCCAAGCGGTTGCTCATCCATACCCTGACATTCCCCATCCTGGATTCTAAGGAACCACTAACTGGTACCATCTATGACATTATTTGCTTTTGGACCAAACTAGGGCTGCACGATATTAGGAATATATGGGATTGTGGATGTTAATTTTATCGTGATAAACCCCCTCAGTGTCTGTAACGAAGGTCTGTGTGGGTTGTGGACGTCGAGGCAGTGAGTTCAGTCAGCAGGTCCAAAATATTATAAACACGACATATAACAGGCCTCCACATATTGCATCCAAGCAGTCGATCTGTGGTGGTATTCATTGTTTCCCCCAGGAGGTAGGTCTTGGTGAGGGGTATGTGGAGAAGAGTTGATGGTCCACTCAGTGAATGCAAGGCATGCGGGTCCTTCAGCTGCAGAACCAGCCCACACCACCAGCCCTCCACCACCATGCCTGAGAGTTGGTTTGCATCCTTTATGCTGATGCCCTGTTCGGTTTCCCCTGAAGGTGCTGAGCTTCATGCCCGAACATCTCCATTTTGATCTATGGGTTGTGGGTACTGAGGTTGGAATCGTTGGCCTTTTGATGACCCGGTCAGTTGCAGTCATCACATGGACGGAGCCACAGTACGCCTCATCCCAGTTGGTTGCACTGCAGTCTGGGGGAATCAACGTTGTTTCAGTTTCCAACTTTTTTTGTTTTCGGGGAAAAAACTTTTTTCTAAAAATTTCTACAGAGTGAAGAAGGGTTGTGCCCCCGGTGGATGTTTGTACAGCAGTGCAGTGCTTGACAAGGGTTTTCCTATATCTTGCTGGTTGGCTTTTGGTTCTGACCTGAATTCAACACCCCAGGTCATATTTAAATTTGAGTCTTGGGTAAAAAAAGGGAGGGGGAAGAAGGAAGGGTCAAATGGGGGGAACCAGGGAACAAAACAAAGGGGGGGAAAAGGGGTATAAAAGGGGGGTTCGGCAAAACACCCCTTAGGTGGGGGGAAGGGAAAAAGGGGTGGGGGGTAAAAGGGGGGGGGAAAAAGAGCTTCACAAAGGAACCCAGCTGCTTTGGGGTGACGGTAGGGGTTTTTAAGGAATTTTTTGGGGATTGGGTCGGAAAGCAATTTGGGGAAACACTGAAAATTTTAATTTTTGGGGCTGCACGCCGAGCAAAATTTTTTCCTGTAGGTTTTTGAGGGGGGGAAACTGTTCCCGGGGGGAGGGGTTTTAGGGTAAAAAAAAACCCCAGTGAAGGGAAAAAGTAAAAGAAAAAGATGGAGATGGGATCCATTGAGGGGGTTCTGTTTGTTTTCAGGGTCCCAGGTAAAACCCCTTTAAATTCCGGTGTGGTTTTGAGGTTTTATTTTTTTGGTGGGTAAAAAGCTGATGTCTTTACTTTGTTAAAGGCTGGAAACCGATCCGGTTGTTCGCTGCACAATTTGATCCATGAGTAGACGCACTCACTCCGGGAAAGGTTCTGTAGAATCATCAGATTGGGTTTCAGCCACATGGCAACAACCGTTCTGTCTAACCATTATTTAGGAACACAGACACCAGCCAGCTTTTAATGGCTCAGACACACGGGTGCTGGCCCGCAGCATGATTCCTCAACAAAGGGGCAGCCGTTATATTTCTGCTATTCAAACACAAACATTTGCTTTCCTCAGGACTGTATCAACATCCTGAGGTAGGTCTGTTTTATGGCCCATCCTCTCTCTGAGTGAACATGTCTCCATCTATTTAATATTTGATCCGATTGGCTGCGCGATCCCCTCCCAACGAGTCTCCCGGTCTGAGTGTTTCGTGGGGGAAGGAAACCAGGTTTAAAAAGTGTCCCTTTTTCCCCAACAGACGAATGGCAGCACCCCCTTTCCTCATCCTCTGCGCTCTGCTCTGACTCCCCCCAGCAACCCCCCCTTTTCCTTGACATTTCTCCTCCCTGGCCCCTTCAATCGGAGCGAACCAACCAGGGACGATTTGGGACATTTCCTGTAAGAATAAAAACCTTGTTGTGGTTTCTTGGTGACGACACAACTGTGAATTTTTATCCAAACATGTTAGTCATGTTTTGCATTGGGACCCAATGTTTTGGTATGCATATTTTCCATTATTTTGTGTTTTTTTTGGGGTCATTCGGCCCCGGAAAAGGGCTGGGCTTTAGCACACGCGGGGTGATCTATGTGTGTGTAAGTGTGTGTGTGTTGTCCCCAGGCCCCGAGTGTTCCTGTGTGTCAGAACACAGCTGGTGAAGCTTTCCTTCCCACGGGGCCCTTCGGTACAGCCAGCACACACACTCCCGCTGTGACTGTGTGTGTGCGCCCGCAGTCCGCTCCTCTTACTCCCTGAACAGCCACCGCATCTGCTTCTCACTCTGTAGGACTGGATCTCCTGAAGATGCTGATGTGTGTGACTGAATACAGCAACTTTAAACACATCTCCAAATAAGACAAACACAGTTGTTCACATACTTTTCATGAAGGAAGTAAATAACATTAATTCTTCACCCTTAAGACACATTTTTGCTCTCTAACAGACGGGAACAATACTGATTAAATTTGAATTGCTGTTTATGTGGATGATTGGAAACAGACTTAAAAACAACTAAAACTGGAAATAAATGTATTTTTACTTTTCCTCTAGCATCCATCCACCCATATTTTTCTAGATTCCTCAGTCCAGCCTTAAATGAAGTATTTTCCTCTGAGGTCAGATCTTTGTGAAGGATCCAGGAGGAAAACCCAGACATCTCTATCCTCAGCTACTCTTCTTGGCTCCTCATGGAGATGGAGCTGGTCCCATAGGGCACATCTCCAGTGGGTCACGCTCATCCAGAACACAGCTGCACTTTGACTTCTACCAAGATGATCTCTGGAAGTGGTTGCAATTCCACCCTTTTCATGCATCGTCACAAAAGAAACTATTCAGCAGATCAGCAGTGATGAAACAACGCAGGGAAGAGCTTTTACCTCTAATGGTAGAGCTGTACTTGCGTGGTCTGGTCATCTAACTGGAAGCAGCATCCTGATGCTGTACGAGGGGATTGTTTTGGGGTCTGGCCGTGATGCGAATGTGCTGCTGATGTGTGAAGCCAGGTGAGTGTGCAGGAGAGCGATCCAACTGGGTTCTAGGAGGTCATGGGCAGTATGAGGTCTTCATCATACATCGCCAAAAGTTTAAGTTCAGGATCAGGCCATTCAGAGCCAGCAAGTAGGAAGAACAGTTTATCATTTATTCTGCAATGATCAAGAAACCAATGAAGGGAAGCATTGAACAGCGCTCTGTAGCAAAGGACAGAATGACTCCAGTCTGATGGCAGACTGGGACCTTCGTTAACATGAGTAGCTTTAACAAACCAGTACTCAGGGTGGTAGTTTGGTCTTAATGGATGATGTTACATTGATCCGAACAAGCTCTGGGGGACTTCAGGGGTACAGGTCAAGGCTCAGGGGGTCTGCAGACTGGGTGGAGCAGGGGTGTGTATGGTTTAACGTGTCCCTAGCAGCTGCTTCTTTATCCCCACACAGAGATCAGAGTCTCTGTTTCACCGCATAAATGGATGCAGCGGAGCGTCGGTCCGGTTTCATATCGACTAATAGTGACAACATGATGAACGCGTGTGTGTGGGCTGTGGTCACAGGGAGAGAGACTGTGTGTGTGTGTGTGTGTGTGTGTTTAATCAGTCATGTTCTTCACTTCTAAACATGTAGAGAGGAAAACAGCTCGTTTGCTGCCACTGTTGTGATCCTTCATGTTGCATCTTTGCAGATATCAGTGAGTTGTTTGGTGTGTTATCTTCTGTATGTTCAACCTTCAGGTCCAGTTTCAGGTTTCTTTCTAAGCAATCAGCAGTTTGCTTCACTTCCAGATGTCTCTTCATCTCTGTCCTCTTCCTCGCCCTTGGGGATCCTCGTCGCCGCAGCAGTTGAGGCGTTCGATAGAAGCTTTTAGTTTACATCTGCACATCACAAGAGCTGACCCGACACCACGACCCGCTGTGTGTGTGTGGGTCTCAGTTTACGGTTTACCGGAACGACAGCATTAAGCCTCTGTTTGCTGTGGTTAGCACTTCCACCGCCTGAACCTCTGTTTCTGGTTCCTTCGTTGTTTGAGGGAAAAGAAAATCTGAGCCAGTTTTGGTCTGAATATAAGAAACTTTATTGTTGCTGCATCTTGGTTTGGGCCAGTTAATGTCAATATTAGTGTTAATTTTGGCAAAATCTACATTTAGACCAAACAGTGAAGGTTCTCTTTAGAGCAACAGGCCCACAGTAACTCCTCCAAACACTGCAGTCATGGAAAACTATCTATGATCTAACTACGATTTAAAGAGGAAGGCTGCAGCCTGGTTCTGCTGATCAACCTGATTAAATTATCCACCCCAGGTTCACACTCTACAGGCCTTCGATGTTAAATCTTCATGGTGTTGGAGAAAGACTGAACAAGTATGGCTTGTTTGGAGCATATCTGCACAACCACGTCATACCAGCAGTCGAGCACAGTGGTGGAGGGATGATAATCCAGGCTGAACAAGGACTCTGAAGACCTTACAGGGCTTCAGTGGACCATGATCTCCTCTGTACACTATTGTAGCATCTAATGTGAGTCCAACAACTGAAGACCACGTCTTCAGTAGCTGGAGGGATGGAGGGAAGGAAGGGTTTGGTGAAACAATGTAAAGCTTTATCTTTACAAAGATGAGGAGAAAATTGATGATATTTCAACATTTCTCTGGATTTTTGGTGATTGATCTGTAACTGGATCCAGTCAGAACCTCACAGAACCAAACCCAGAGAATAATAGGTTCATTAGGTAGTTGAGCTGCACCGATAACCTAAACAGATCTTTCAGTGATATTCTGAAACAGAAAAGCTGCATGTTTGATGAAAACAGTGAAACATCTGATTAAAACAGAGTCTGTTAGTTTGCTGCTGTTGTCACACGACTAATTCATGATCATGTTTCCTCCATAATGATAAATAATATCATTTCCCATCCCTAATGTAGGGAAGATGAATAAAACCTTTCAGCTCAAGCAGTTTATTGATTGGATACTTTAGACTTAAAGCAACAGATGTTAGTAAAATAACCCTCAGTGTCTGTAGGTTGTTAGATAAATGTCCTCATAGGGACACAGTCGGTGTTACTGCTGTATGTGTTCACTGCTCTGCTTCTTGATTCGTCCTGGATGTGTTTGGGCTGCTCATGTGCAGACGGCATTAAATATTCATCCCCTGCTTGTCCTCTTCCTCCCAGTTCGCCCTCGTCCTTTGCTTCCTCCGTAGCTTTCTTTTTGAATATTCTTTCATCCCTACTTTTAGCAGTTTGCTCTGTTAGAGGAAGTCGAATATGGATGAAATGTGTAGAAATGAGCGTATAGTATTGATCAGGACCTAGAGGTAGATAAGTGACTGATCGTCTCTGGAAACAAAGAAGCATATTTTATTTTTTCATTGTGTTTGGGTTTCTGTGTGTGTGTGTTTGTTTCCTGTCTGCAGTTTAGTTTTCTGCCCATCTGTTATTTTCAGCGTGTAAGATGTAGATGAGCAACGTCTCGCTGGCTGTTTGTTGCTCCAGTGTCACTTCCACTCGTCCTCTGGGTGTCAGTGTTTGTAAGCTGGAGATTTATGAAGAAACTGAGCTTGGTTGTGTGTGTGTGTGTGTGTGTGTGAGATGGGATGTAAAACTATCCGAGCACAGCGAGGGGAAATTTTAACCCGCCCATTGATTCGGCCCCAGCCTGTTTCAGGGTCACTGTGATGTCAGCGTTTGTATTATTATTGCTTTTATTGTCTGCAGCTTTTAATTCAACACAACACCATGACATCAAACCTCATTGATCCCTGCGGACGAGAGCTGCAGCATATCAAAATAACAGGCGGATGCAGCGACAGCAGAAGACTCTGAACAACACGAAGACGTAAAATGATCCTTCTGATGAGGAACGTTGGTGAATCAGGACTGATGATGTTTTGCTTTTCTTCTCTTGAATTCTCCAACATATCAAATCACAGAATATCTCCACATGAAACTGGAAAGTTCACCATGTAAAGTTTCTCAGTAATGAAATAATTAGTCAGGCGAATCACCAGGCAGATGAGTGACGTTTAATAAGTCAGTGTGGATGATTTGGATCAGGACCAGTTTCTCTGCTTCAACAACAACTGAATGATTTGGTCAGTAGCAGGACTCTGTAGTGAATTTCAGCCTGAGATGGTCGACCCATTTGATTCAGGTGTGATCAGGTGTCATATGTGTAGTTTTAATTCAAATAATTATTAAACTTCATCATACGGTGCTGGATATAAACGGCATGGGATTTGGATCACACCATTTTTCCATCTTTTAATTTTCAAAGGGGGTGTATAAAACTACATGGACTTAGGGCAAGGGGGGCCCAAGTCCAGTTCTAGAGAGGTACCATCATGCAACGGATGCATTTCTTCTTTAACACGTCTGAATCAGATGAATGGCTCGTTACCAGGCCTCTGCAGAGCCGAATGACTGAATGCTGATGAGGAACATCTGGTGTGTTGGAGCAGGGATGCATCTACAAGTTGCAGGACAGTTGTTCTAGAGGACTGGACTCAGGTGCCTCTGACTTAGCGGCAGGAAACTAATTTTCCCATTTTGCAGTAGAATATATTTACCGGCCTGTGGTCTTCATTGGTTGATTATGTGAAGCTTTATGGAGGCCTATAGGTGAGTATTATCCACATCACAATGGAAGTTCATGTCATGCTGAATAACAGTTTCACCAAGTGGAAGTATGTATGAAGGGAACTGGGCCAAGGATTGGGCCCAGTGGAACTCCATTACTAATTGTGGTCCATGAGAAAACTTTGAGTTTGTTCGGTTCACATTGGGCCTCAACACAACAGTCATTAACATGCTGACCAGTTAATAAGACGTCTAATTAGGGTTCAGTGATGAGAATTGGTTCATTGAGGTAAACTAGACAATCCCATCTGTAAAACCCTGTTTTTATTAGTTTGTTCTGTGTTGGTATTTCTCCTCGGTCTCCTGGATGTTTTCTACCTCCCAGTCTGCCACTCCTCTTCATCTGTTAACTAGACTCTCACACTCTTTCTCACTCATTCACTTCTCCTCTCTCAGTTTGTCCGTCCACATGTCCATCATCCTGTCTATGCCTTCTCACCTCTCTTTCTCCCTCTCTGTGCCCGTCCATTTGCCTTGATGTTTCCATCCATCCAGGCTGTGGATGTGTCCCTCTTTCCTCCCCTCTGTCTGTTTCTGTGGGTCTTTGCCGCGGGCCTCTCTGTCAGGAGGATTACAGGGCGTCAGGTTGGCCAACATGGATTCTTTTAGTGGGGAAACAAAATGTTCCTCTCAGCACAAAGCCGCTCTAATCCTGCCTCCTCTTCCCCCATGGCACAGCCTGATTACAGAAAGCTGGTTGGCAGGCATTAAGACAGACAGACAGGCCGGAAGACGGACGTTTCGGCAGACAGACGGGCTGAAAGATTGACAGATGGACAGGCAGGTTTGCTGTATTTAAGCCAGGCTGGTCGGAGTGTCTGGTTGGTTATCAAACTGATTAACTACTGGTTTCAACTGACCGGTTCACTAACTAACTGAACCATCAGCTTCCCTGCTACACCGGCTGCTCTCTAGTAACTGACTCAAAAAAAGTTTCAAAGACTGATTCAGTTTTCAGACAAAACTGTCATTGGGTACCGTTTTAGCAGCTGTGGTGTGTCTATAGGTTCTGCCCACCTAGGCTCTCTATCTGCTAACCTGGCAAATAAACTTAGGCACAAAAGTAGTCTAAAAGATGTAAACATGAAAGAGATTTACTTTGAGGTGAGTTCCCTTTTCTGAGATAACCACTAATATTTTGTCATTCTTTCAAGGTTTAAATTTTTCTCAGTCTGGAGCGTCTTGTTCTGTCTGAGAACAAACTGTGACTGAGAACAGTTTCTTGTGTGACCTGTGCTTTCTGGTGGCTTGTAGGGGTGTAACATGAACATTCAGCCTATAACGTGTTTATACTGGATATACTAGTTTCATCAGAACGAGATTTTGCCTTCAAACTTTCAGGGAAACGACAGAAATAAAGGTTTCATACATTCTCTGATCTGTAGATCCTGGTTGTTGATATTCTGTGATCCTGTGTGAGGTGGTCATAATGCCTCCTTTTACTGATGATGATTCCAGAGTCTTAAATACACACAAATATTATTATTTTTTATTTTGTATTATTTTTATGTATATTTTATATATTTTTGTGTATTTTTAAATGCACACAAATATTAAATTCTAGGTCTTAAAAGGACATTCCCACCCTGCTGTAACAAAGTGTTCTTTCAAAAATGTTTGAGATCAAATAAAACTTAATATCAAATAAAGATAACCAGGGGATATTTTATTAAAACTATACAAACCATCCTGGCCCAGTGTGAAAAGTGACCACTGAACCCAGTAACTGGTTGTACCGCCCGTGGCACCAGTAAATGCCAGAAACAACAACTGCTTCTAAGTTTGTCTCGTCACCAAGGAGGAAGTTTGACCCGCTCTGCTTTGCAGAAATGTTTTAATTCAGCCATAATGGAGGGTTTTCTACCATTAAGGTGTGGGGATTATAATGCAAACTTACACAAACGTTGCATCTCTGCTTACTTGATGAAGGGTTACATTCCATGTCTCATTCTGGTGCCCCTCTGGTTCTGTCTGAGAGAAAAACCCACCAGAACCACTGCTGCATGTCTTCCTCCTGAAGTTAGCTTCATAAATATCTCTAACAGATGAACCGTGCTTCACTATCAGCATTAAATGGGCTCTGGGATTAATTACTGATAGGTTTCTGTGTTTTCCTTGTCGTTGCAGCCTTAACCGCCTACACATATCTCACCATCTTTGACCTCTTCAGGTGAGTTCTTCATTTCTTCACCATCAACATGGGTTAGAGTCGGGTTGGGTTTGGTTGATCTGTGTTTTTACCTCTAGGGAACACGTTCTGGAAGTCTCAATCTTTGTGTGGAGGAGTGTTGCTGTATTATAGCTGGAATTAAGGATAATGATTTGATTATGTTTTCTAATAAATAAATTGGACTATGAGGTCATGATGAGTGACCTTTAGCTGACCCTCTTGGCTGTTTCGGTTTCCTTATGTCCCTCACTGACTCTCCTTATTTGCTCTTCTCTCATCTGTGCCTTTCCACCCCCCATCAATCACTCTTTCTCCTCTTTCCCTGCCATCACCCTTCCTCTCCTCTCTCTTTATCTTGTCTTCCTCCTCTCACCTGCAGTTTGATCACCTGTCTCATCAGCTCCTGGGTGGCGATGAAGAAGCACAGTCAGGTCTACTCGTTTGGGTGAGTTCGCTGTTATATCCTGTTGTAGATTTCACTCTTCAGGGTGAGTCTGTTAGATCTGATTTCTTCATGATTTATGTCACTAATGGACAAAAAAGAAGCACCAAGTTAATAAAAAGTTGTATATTTAAAGAAATATGTGTTTCCATATCAGGACATAATAAAGATGATCTAGTCTGATGTCTCACCTGCTTGGCATGGTGTTAACACACACCTGTGTATGTTGTATAAGTAACAAGACGTTTGTTTCTGGGAGACGACCTCTGACCCCAGGGTTTGGAATAGTGGTGATCAAGTAGAAATCTGCTTTTCAGCTTCACTTGAGTCTTATGACCCAGACTGTGTGTGTGTTGGTGTGTGTTCATTTGTGGGTCCGAGTGGTCTTCCAGTAACAAGTGGGTCAGGACCAGATTTCCCCAGCTCCATTTAAGCTCCTGCAGTGATAGAACCAGTCTTTCCAGCAGTTAGTCTGCCCCACTTTTACTTTGTTACAAGCTTTTGTTCTGGTTTTGTTGCTCTGAACCAACAGATTGGTTTAAATCAGTCAATGAACAACAACTAATAGGACTTTTAAAGCCCAAAGTCGACTTTTAATCACTCGAAGGTAAGGCTGCACCGCCAGCATATCGTCATCACAGCATCAGCGTCTGCAACATTCATATCACAAAGGACTGTTTGGACTGCAATAAATGTTGGCTAATATACTCCAGGTTTTATGAACCTGCATTTTTCATGCTAATATTAGCCAGTTTGACAGATTCTCACGGCAGCAGATGCTCACAACAGACACAGATGACATTACCCAGAATGCTAAGGGTCACAGGGTGATGGAAAGAAGAAAACTGGCAAATATTGCAGCTGATATCGTGGTGAGATGTTTTAACCTGGTGCAGCCATACTACTAGATATATTGAATGACTTCACTGCTTTTCAGTCTCTTTATTGAAAATAGGTGTGCAGATATAAATGATCCTTCATGACCTTAAAGCAGAGCCTTTATAATTCAAGCTGAAGGTTACTGCAGGTCAGACTCACTGAACTGATTCAGACCTGTTGGTTGAACCGGGCTAATTTCAACAGGTAGTGATACTTTATGTTGGCTTCTGTTCACCTTTCGTCTGTCGCAAATAAAAAATGTGAATTTCTAACATCTGATAAGGAAAAAATGCAAATATATAGAATTCCTGAAAATCACAATGTTATGAAAGCAGAGTAAGGTCCAGTTTGGCCCTAGGAGATATAAGCGGTACCATCACATTTCATTTTGGGAAGATCTTCAGCCTTGGAGAGTTTAGAGCATTTTTAAAACCAGTTAGTGAGGTATGTGGTTGTTCCTTATCGTGGTGGCAGAGTTTCAGGGTGCAGGTGTATCAGTCAGGTGAAACCTGTGGGCGACGCTGGCGTCATGCCTCGGCTGGAACCACATCGAAGTGGTTGTGTTGTGTTAACACAGCGTTAATCTGGAGCACAGCTGCATCCTGACCTGGTCCGGGAGTCATCCCAGGATCCCTTTAAGAAGGTGGTGAAGGAGCAGGAGAACATTGTATGGTCCAGTCAACGTTCATCTGGGATGTTTTTATGGTGCAGGTGGCCTCTCTGGGTTACCTCTCCACACCTCACAGGTTTGGCTTTGTGGAGTAATATCACTCATACGTTTTCAAAGACCTCTACATGCAGTTGATTGATAGACAGCAAAGAGTGGAAGTTCATCGTTTTGATGCATTTAATGGAAAGTAAAAATATTTTCTTATGTATTTGACCTGCTGATAATCGTCTAAAGCCAAGGTGAACATCGGACCTTCTGATCTCTGAGCTGTTGTTTCACTTTACTGGACGTGTCACAGTTAGGGTTAGAACTCAGTGATAGAAAGGCAGATAACTGGAATCAGTTTAAACTTGACCAGGGACCCACTCACCCCTGGGTGCAATTTTCTTTAAGGTTAGGTTTGGGAAATGTTCGCTCTTAATTAGGGGTGTTAGGCTTGTAACCATCCATTCATCCATTGTCATATCCCAGATCGGGCTGCGGGGGCAACAGGTTCAGGAGGGAACCTCAGATCCCCTCCCTGGTGACACCTCCAGCTCATTCTGGGGGATCCCGAGGTGTTCCCAGACCAGACGGGATATTTAGTCCCTCCGGCTTCTCCATATCGAAAGGAGTTAGGTGAGTTGGTGGGGGCATCTGATCAGGACGCGCCCAGAAAACCTCCCTTTAGACGTTCTCTGGGCGTGTCCCTCTGGGAGGTGATCCCAGGGAAGACCCAGAACTCACAGGAGAGAAGCTTGTTCCCAGTCAGAGAACAAGGCCAACATGTGACGAATAAAGCTGTTTTTAGTGACCAAAGTGTGAGAAACAGTTGAGATATTAGCGTCACAGTTGTTATCGGCTTGTCATCAGAGCAGCACTGTGGTGTGGCAGAACTGTCAAACTGAATATAAGGCAGCAGCTCTAATGTTGTTTTCCTAAACTCATCAACACCAGACAATCTGATGATGATTAATTAGAGCAGATGAAATGTCTGATGTGTCACTTTCATTCTTCCAGTGAATTTATTGCTCACAGATTTCAGCGGCGCCGCCGTTTATCTGACTCCTCTCTGCTGAGGGGATGGTTTTACTCATAAACATGCCAATATGAGCAGATTGGACTTTATTCTGCATAATGTCTGTATGGATTAACCACAGGCAGAGCAGAGCGTGACCTCCGCCCTCCCAGCATGCAGCCAATCCGCTCAAACAATGGGCACTTTGTGGGAGGTTTTACTGGAGTCATCTGTGTGTGTCCACGCTGCGTAGTCTATAAACCCAGACGACCTATTAACCTGCAGGATGTCTGTTCATCGGATCGTCGGTTGGTCTGTTCAGCATGCACACGCCGGCGTCTTGTGGCTTCATACATCTGAGACGGGTTCATGAAATGACCTCCATCTGAATCACACAGCGTCTGATTGGTGCGTTCAGCTGCTTTGGTGCTTTTCATGTCGCCAGACTAGATTCAGAGAGCTGCTTATATTGTGATATAAACTAAACCTTTTCCTCCATTAGCCACTGTGGCTCATCACTCCTGACAGACCTCTGGTCCACTAGATCTGGAGCTGTCCAATCAGTGGTGCCGTATAGAGGGGGAACAGTTAGGAGAGGTCCCCTGACTGAAAAGCCCCATAAAATAGGTCAAGATTAGTAAAAACAATCAAGCATAGATATACACATATAATAAAGTTAACAATGTCTTTGTTTTGACTTGTTTTTGGCAGTAAAAGTTAAATGTCCCCTCCCAGATCAATGAGTAAACGTCCATATTGACCAAACACCCCCTGATATCTGGATGAAATGGTTTGTTCCCGATTCAACAGTGTTTAACAGTGTTTAGAGCAACAGCCAGAAGTTAAGGACGACCAGGATGTCCACGCGGTCTAGAAAAATGATGAAATCAGGTTTTCACAAGAAAGAGAGGGCCAGACTTCCAGAGTTGATCAATGACTCTGCTGGTGAGTCAGACTGAGCGTGCTCAGTGATGGCTGTTGGACGGATTATTTCAGAGAAACGTTTGGGTTCTTTGTTCCTGTTCAAAAATCTGCTGTTTTCACTAGTTTGGGATGATGATGATAATGTATTTTCATTTATTTGGATTGAAAAGTTATACAAGGTTGTACATGTTTACATTATCATTTTACAAATGTTATACAGTTAAAATATATATTTAAGTTTGTCTGTTAATCTTTAAAGAATGTTACATTTTGAATTTTCACAATAATGAATCCGCAGAGTATGAAATATGGCCTTCAGCACATTTTTGGTCTGCTTTCATAAAACGGTGAGTTACATACTGTATGCAGACTGTAGCATGTACCATTCACCAGCAGTAAAGTAAGTACTAGTATTAGTACTAAACTACAGGAAGTGTAGTTCCTGGCTGGGTCAAAACTGACATCTTTGACGGACGTGGCGGAGCTGGACCAGAGGCAGCTTCCAGAGGTCTTAGTCTTGGCAGGCTTGTCACACACCTCCTGTATGAAAGTGTGTGTTGCATCTGTCTACCATGTATGTGGACGTCTTAATGCACAGCTGGATGGAAAACCTTAGAGGCCCTTGAAGCAGCCCACTGGTACAGCCGACTTGGAGATGTTAGACGGGCTTGGAGGTGGTTTGGGACGTTTTGTCTCATCCTAGCGGAGCACCTTCTTCCACATGCTTGCTGTCTCCCATACATGGCTTCATGTAAATGCAAGCCAGGGTACAGCCCAGGTTATCTGGACCCAGCCATGATGTAGCAGCACATCTCCTGCAGGCACAAAACAAGCCGGCTGATGATGGACACTTTCAAAATATGCTTGTGAAAATACATCTCTGACTCTGCAATCCTGGACTGGAGGACTGGAGGAGTCTGGTAGTCCAGTAGAGAAGCTACCAGGACCACAAAATCATCACTTCATGACTGCTCAGTGTTGCCTCATAGTTACAACCTGATGGATTATTAAAATCAGGATTATGGAGAAGCAAACAGGAATTGATCAGTTATGTAACAAACTGAATCTCTGAGAGGGAAATCTGGGCTTCAGGTCAGAGGTGTGATGTTTGTAAATGACACAAACAGCTGCAGTCCTAGAAACATTAGATTTGGGTCAGAAGCAGTTTCAGTTTGGTTGTACTAAACGGGTTATTAGATCAGTGACATTCAGCGTAGAGATTAACTCCAAACGCCCAACGGAGCACTTACTAAAACAACACAGCTTACCCTGGACACACTGCATGTGGAGAGCAGGGGTTCTAAACTGCAGAACGTCATAGTCTTCCTTCTGGGTTCTGGGTCTTCCTTCTGGGTTTTCATTTTTCATATTAATTGTTGATTATGAACCAGAAAATAAGACTCCTCTCACCTCAAGGCTCAGCAGATAAACGGCTCTGATCCATATTTAGTTATATAGAAATGCATCAGTTCATATAATCGGTTTGTTCCTGTAAGGTCCAGTCATGCAGACAGATTCAGATCTTATTGCTTATATTCTAGTTTATCATGTCGATCAGTTAACTTCTCTTCATGCTGTTTGGTTAATCTTATTTTTTTTAAGGCAGCCCCGCAGAAAGAACCAGGTTCCACCTTTAGGGGCTCATTTTTCACAGAAATATTCCAAGTCAGGAATCAAAAAGGTTCTGAAATTTGGATTTTTATCCACATCCTGAATTGTTTAAACAACGCTGCGTCTCTTTGATGTCATTTCCAGCTGTATTTTTACGTTTTTTTTTAATGTATCTGATTGTTTTTGTCCTTGTGAATCCATCTTTCCTCAGCTTTCACCCACAGCTAGCTTCATTCAGTCAGCTGGGCTGTTAGATCAGTCAGAGTACAGTTTAACCTCACTAGCTCAGCTCAGTGATCACTTATGAGGAGGTCCAAGGTCAGCAACCGCTGGAACTACATGTCAGGTTTTTTCTGTAGTCAAGTTGGAGGTTCGCTGGAGATGGTTAAGTTCCCTGTTCCTGACTGGCTGACAGATTCTGGACAAATCCTGAACTGAAACCAGACTTTTCTTTCTAGAGAAGAACACCTCTGGACCTTTGCAGAGGAAACCAGATACTCCTCACAGTGACTGACAGGCAGAACTTTATAAAACTGTCCAATAATTAAAATGGTGTTTGTGAGGCTGGGTATACTGGTAGTCTCTGTTTCTTAACTCCATGTAGTTTGCATGTTCTCCTCGTACATGTGTGGTTCTCACAGGGTACTCCAGCTTCCTCCTACAGTAGGTATGGGTGCATGGATTGTTTGTTCTGTGTGTCTTTGTGTTGTTCTGCTTTGGACCAGCAAACTCTCCATGTTGCATCCGTCCAGCAATCACTGACCATCTTCCTGTTCATTCAAGGACTGGTTTAGGTTCTATTGTTGACTTTTACATTTTAAAAGGTTTAGTCCAGTTTTATTATTTCCAGCATGATGAAGCAGCACATTACAGGGCTAAAGAGATCAGAACATTGACAGTTTGAGCCTGTGGTCAGGAAACTCCCTGGGTCCTAATCCCACTGAGAACCTGACCTCAGCTGGAGAGACAGAAGCCAGAAACACTAAGGATGTGGAAATGGGTCACCACCAGTCAGGATCTGGTCCAGATGTTAAATCCAGCATGTTGGAGAGAATCTCACAGGTTTCTGATCAGGTTTGCAGGAATGGATCAATAATGTTTTTCTGTCTCTCACTTCCTGTTCAGGTTTGAAAGGTTGGAGGTTCTGGCTGTTTTTGCCTCTACTGTCCTGGTCCAGCTGGGGGCTCTGTTCATCCTGAAGGAAAGGTAAGAATTTCTCCACACATGATAACAGTAATAACTGGTATCAATGTCATTATTGGATCCGCTTCACACGGGGTTCTTGCTTCCCTCCAAATTTTACTACAGTGAGAAATTTGCATCCATAAATTGTAGATTTTCTTTGAAAAAAGTTATTTCTTAACATTTTTGTCGCTAATCAAACTGTTTTCCAGTTAAAGGCTGCATGTTTCTGTAAGATTGTTCTGCTGAGATAGAAAATAAATTAGTTTTAGGTGTTTTTACCCGACTTTAATGGTCTGCCATTAGAATTCATGTTTTCAGCTACTAAACAGCACCTAGCTAACACAGCCTGGGATAAAAGAGCGTCTCATTTTAGATCAGGTTATACTTTATTCATCCCTGGAGTATTATGGGATATGAAGTATTGCAAACAAAGCAAACATTATTTAAAAAGTTTAGAGCAGTGTGTAAAATATAAAACAGCATAAAAATTAAAATGAGAAACTATTGAGATAAACATGAGTGAGAATAACGAAATGTGAATTTTAAGTCAAGAGCCGTGGTCAGAAGAACCAACAGTAAATGGAACAGACAAGATAACAGGAGTAGTACTACTAGTACTAGTAGTACTAGTAGTACTAGCGTAGTGCAGAAGGTAGCTGTGAGTGCAGTGTTGAACCTGAATGCTTGCAGCAATGCCACCACCTCTGTGTCCATCTCTGAATGGCTCAAATAAATAACGATTTTAGAGTGGCCTAGTCAAAGTTTGGACTTAAATCAGATTGACATGTAGAACCAGTTACTAGGTTTGATACACTGATCTGAAATAATGAAGTGCTGCAGAAAAGACTTCCATGTAAACAATGTAAAGGTGTTTGGAAAATGAAAGATGGTTAAAAGTTGTTAAAGTTGATAAAATGGACCAACATGAAATGTCAACCGTTCTGCTCATGGTCAGTCTGCACGGCCCACATGGGCTGAATAAGTCCAATATCTAACTTTCTGGGCTCAATGAGATAATTACAGCCGACCTGAACAAAATATAAAAATGATTTCTGCAGATGTCCCGTGTTTGGAGGGATGATGGGACACGTGGGTGTTGTAGTTTTACGCGAACATTTTGACCATTTATTTTTGTTGTGGTCAGTCAACGGAGAGTAAGAAGGAAAGCAGCCAAAGTCCAAAGAAAAAATCTGAAAGGGCTTCAGAAAGCCTGAAGAACCATCGATCACCTTCAAATATTACAGGAAAGTTTGGATCACAAGAAATGAGACCTGGATCAGAAGTTCTGGACTGGCTCTGTGTGTTTCTGGTCTTCATTTATGTTTCTTTTTTAAGCCATGATCAGAGGTTCTTCAGAGCAGATTCACAGTTGAAGACAACAGACCAACCTGCGTGTGTGTGTGTGTGTGTGAGAATGTTTGCTCCTTGTCTCCTCTCGTTCGTTTCACGTCTCCATCAGTGCCTCCCTGCCTCACACACGGATCGGGTCAGCATAAGTCCCACCCGGCCTCTGCTGTTTATTTACTGTGTTTGTTTCTGTTTGTTAGTGTGGAGCGCTTCGTGGAGCAGCCTGAGGTCCACACGTAAGTATTATCCTCCTCACACACTCCCAGATGACGCTGTAAAATAAACAGACATGATATCCTCCTGTGACGCTTCGAAGGAAACACACACACACAGTGCCAGCTGTTGTGAGAACAGAACATCCCAAACAACTGGGTCAGCCAGAGCAACAAACAGAATTACATTTCCAGAGGAACAGTGAGGGACGCTGAGGATAGGATGCACGTTCATTCACACCATTCAGACACGTTCAGACTGTGTGGAGCTCACACCTCCTACTGAAGGGCAACTTGTTTTATTCAGATCTGGTTTGGCTTTTATTGGAACCTGAAGCTGGTTTTACTAGAACCTGAAGCTGGTATTACAGCTCTCTGCAGCATCCTGATTTGCTCTTCAGTCTGGAAATGGTTGGAGTAAAATTACGGGTGTGGAGAAGTATGAAAACAAAAATAATTTCCAAAATATTTCCCTGAACTCTTTTATTCTACTGCAGCCCGTTTCTTGTGCATGTTTCCTCCGTGGGGTCTTAAACTAGCAGGTAACTCCTACCCCAGGTCTGTTGACCAACATCCTATGCAGCTGCTGAGTGGAACAGAGAGGCTCTCGTCATGAAAACGTCTTGGTTTCACAGCAGGAGCTGTGATTTTCCCCCAATTAAACTACAAATGATGAATCTGTCCTGGTGATTACCTATTACTAGTTACCTAAAGTCGCTACAGCCGCCACTGAAAATTTTAAATGGACTTGACAGGCGCAGAGGTTCTGTTATTTCGCTGTTAAAATGTGAGGAGGTCCAGGTGTGATTGCAATGTGTTGTCCTACTGCTAATATTCCACAGCTGTTACTCTCTAAAACACAATTATTATCACTTCCAAGTCATTAACACTCGTACTCGTACTCGTCGTCTTCTGCTTATCCGGAACCGGGTCGCGGGGGCAGCAGACTCAGCAGAGACACCCAGACGTCCCTCTCCCCAGACACCTCCTCCAGATCCTCCGGGGGGAGCCCAAGGTGCTCCCAGGCCAGCCGAGAGACATAGTCCCTCCAGCGTATCCTGGGCCGTCCCCTGGGCCTCCTCCCAGTGGGACGTGCCTGGAACACCTCCCGAGGAAGGCGTCCAGGAGGCATCCGGTATAGATGCCCGAGCCACCTCAACTGGCTCCTCTCGATGTGGAGGAGCAGCGGCTCTACTCCGAGCCCCTCCCGAATGGCCGAGCTCCTCACCCTATCTCTAAGGGAGTGCCCGGCCACTCTACGGAGGAAGCTCATTTCAGCCGCTTGTATCCGGGATCTCGTTCTTTCGGTCATGACCCAAAGTTCATGCCATAGGTGAGGGGTAGGAACATAGACCGACCGGTAAATCGAGAGCTTCGCTTTTCGGCTCAGCTCTCTCTTCACCACAACGGACCGGCACAGCGCCCCCATTACTGCGGCGGCCGCACCGATCCGTCTGTCGATCTCCCGCTCCATTCTTCCCTCACTCGTGAACAAGACTCCAAGATACTTGAACTCCTCCACTTGAGGCAGGAACTCCCCTCCAACCTGAAGAGGACAAGCCACCCTTTTCCGATCGAGTACCATGGCCTCTGACTTGGAGGAGCTGATCAGAGGCCATGGTACTCGACCGCCACCTTAACGTAGTGGAGGGGTTTGAGTGTTCAAATGATCCTAGAGGCTATGTTGTCTGGGGCTTAAATCCCCCTGGTAGGGTCTCCCATGGCAAACAGGCTCTAGGTGATGGGTCAGACAAAGAGCGGTTCAAGAATCCTTCATGAGGACCACTAAATCGAGGCACGTGACGTCGCCCGGTACGGCGGAGCCGGGGTCCCACCCTGGAGCCAGGCGTGGGGTCGGGACTCATCGGAGAGCGCCTGGTGGCCGGGTTGCTCCTCGCGGGACCCGGCCGGGCCAAGCCCGAACGAGAGACGCGAGGCCATCCCCCAGTGGGCCCACCACCTGCAGGGGGAACCGTGAGGGACCGGTGCAAAGATGATTGGGTGGCGGACGAAGGTGGAGACCTCAGCGGCCCTATCCCCGGATGCTTAGGTCATTAACACATTTTGAATAATTAAACCTGCATGATGAGCAGCAGGATCTCCCGCTTCTTAACTTAAAAGCTGTTATCGATACGAGACACGTGGTTTACCGACTGTTATTGCTGGTTCTCCACGGCTCCACATAAAATATGAGCTGTGGACAAGATGTCTGAATTATATTTGTGAAAACTCTTGGACCAGTCTGAAAACTTTAGCACTGTCCTACATTGGCCACCCAATATTTCAGAGTAAATGGACAAAGTTTATCCATGGAGCCTGTACTGGACAGGAAGGTATAAATCCTGTCCCCAGGAAACTCCCACAGCTCCTGGACAAAGTTCCTGCAGTTTAATATCCAACAGTAATTCCAGAACAGAGTGTTTTCCTGCCAAAAATAACTAGTATCAACTGGATGTGTGGCCCAATATTGGTGAATCAGAACAAAGATGCAGTGAGCATCTTCTGCTATAAGGATCTACACAAGAGACACAGACGAGCCCCAGAATGGCCTAAAACTAGGAAAAGATTATGGAAAATTTAAAAATGGAAAATGTTTATCAACGCTGTCTTTGGTATCTCTGGGATAAAACAGATTAATAGCGGCTTTGATACCCTAAAATCCAGTGAGATTTAAACCAGTCTCTGACGAGATTAACCCCAGCCTGCCTCTCCCTCCTTATCTCTCCTTTCCCTTCCTCGTCTGCCTGAACAGACGAGGAAGACGAGGAAGACAGTGGCTTCCAAGGAGAGGAACAGGTGTCTGATTGGCAGGAACAGCAACACCCACATTCCCATCTGATTAATCTGATCTGCTAGGCTGGTGCTGATGGTGCTGGGTTGTTATTTGGGCTCGTTTTTAGTATCTTAATTGGATCATTGGTGGTTTTTTAAGTTCTTCTTCTACTTATAAATTGGTGATGATTTTATCAGCTTATAGGACATAAATCAATCAGTGAATTTTTGATCTGTTTCTGCTTGTTTTTGTTCCCTGGAGGTTTTTCTATATTACTATAAATTGTGTGTATTCTGAATTTTTGAGTTCATTTTGAACTCTTTGAGCCAAATTTCATGGTTCTGAAGGGACAAATTTCTGTGGTTGTTTCTGAGTTTCAATGCCTCAACCCAAACCAATTATCTATGGAGGTAAATAGTGAAAAAAGTAACTGGGAATGGTTTTGTCTGACTGCATCTCATACCTGAGGAACACAAAGAACCAGGATGAGCTGTGTGAGGAAGGTTTGGACAATGTGGTGCTGGGAAACCTTGGGTCCTGCCCTCCTAGCACTACTGCAGACCCTTTACTGGGCACATGATTCCTGGATGGCTGTGGCCTCCTTCAGCAGAATAAAACTTCCTGATGTGAAAGGTTAGAGGAACACAACGGTGAGGTGGGATGTTGACTTGGCCTCCAAATTCCCCAGATCTCAATAAAATCAAGCATCTCTGGGATGTGCTGGACACACTAGTCCGATCTATGGAGGCCTCACCTTGCAGCTACCAGGATTTAAAGGATCCACCATGAACATGTTGATACTGGATATCACAGGACACCTCAGGGCTGTTTTTCATCATCATCGTTTAATTATTTATAAAGCGCTGTACAGGTAAATAACAGATAAAATGGAAAAAAACAGCAGTTTAATAAAAAAGCCAAAAGCAATAAAATCCAAGGTTAACAATATCGGCAATAAAAGGCAAATAAGAAACCAGGACTGGCCAAAATGTCGTGCTCTCTGGAATTAAAAGCCAGTTTATTTTTTAAAAGAGATTTAAAATGGACTAAAGGTCCAGCAGATCTCACAGTAGGAGGGAGACTCTTCCAGAGCCTAGAAACAGCACCTGAAACACTCCCAGGGTCACGAAGCGAGTCCTGGGAACATCTAAAAGCCTTTGGTCTACAAATCTACTGGGGGGTGGATGTAAAAGCTCGTTAAAGTGCCACACCATTAATAGATTTAAAAACTAAAAGCAAAACAATTCTGAAAAAAATACAAAACTGGGGAGATGTGGTCAGGTCGTCTTGTCCCTGTTAGCTGACAGGCAGCTGAACTCTGAACCAGCCGACGAAGGCGACCGAGAGACTGGTCAGTCCCACTATAGAGGGACTTGCTGTAGTCCAGTCTATAAGTAACGAAAGTATTAATAAGCCTCTCAAGTGGCTCAGAGGATTAAAGCTAGACTGGACTGCTGCATTGACCTGTTTACTGAATTTAAATCAAGGATCACCCCGAGATCCGTAACAGACACACAGCCAGAAGAGTCTGGTGACCCAACAGCCCTGATGCATCCTGTCAGCAGGTCCGATTTACCAAATTCAATTCCCTCTGTCTTTTTATCATTGTGACAGAGAAAGTTCAGCTCAATCCAAGCTCTCAACTCTGCCAAACTCTTCATTTGCCTGGGATCCACTGGATTTTAATGGAATATAATTCTGAATGTCAAACCTCTGTTGGATGGGTAGGACTTAAACCATTTTACTTTAATGCCAACAGACTGATCCATTGACATTAAAATGTCATGATCTACTGTGTCAAAAGCACCAGTAGGATCAAGAAGAATTAAAACAGCAGAATCAGCAGTTACAAGTAGATCACTGCACACCTGGAGAGGTGCAGCTTCAGTGCTATCATGAAGATGCTGCTGCTCTTGAAGCTAAATAAAAACCAACTTCTCTGAAGGTTTAAAAAAGGGCTCTTTGGAAATTGGCCTAAAGCTTGAAAGAACTGTAGGATCCCAATGGGCACAAAACTGGGACTATAGCACACTATTGCACAGGTGGCGATGTTATGC
Organism: Crenichthys baileyi; assembly: GCA_036173005.1. Lineage (NCBI taxonomy): Eukaryota > Metazoa > Chordata > Actinopteri > Cyprinodontiformes > Goodeidae > Crenichthys > Crenichthys baileyi. The sequence goes on along the minus strand of JAHHUM010002938.1, from coordinate 85,840 downwards.
CTGATTGGTATATGATAGACCTCTTCTGCTTTCTCTCCACAGAGGTCGGCTGTTGGTCGGGACGTTCGTCGCGCTGTTCTTCAACCTTCTGACTCTGCTCTCCGTGAGGAACAAACCCTTCGCTTACGTCTCAGAAGGTACGCTCCACGCTCTCCTCTCAACACTTGCTTCCTCCACGCTGAAGTCATACCTGTGTGTTTCTGGGGCAGATCTTCGAAGAAGCATGCGTGATATTGGCAGAGAAGGTTGTGTAATCCCTGCCTTCTCCGGGGAACAGAATGATGTGGATTTTGTGATGTTTTGGGAGGATTATCGCTGGCTCACTTTCTCTGTCATTAAATAAATCAGGAATGTTTGCAGGCAGATCTGCGGACGTTCCCTCCATGGTTGCTCTAAGGTAACAAAGCAGCTGTAAATATTTTCCAGAGGATTCTTGTGGATGCCCGCTTGTGCTGGTACTCAGAGACGTTTCTGGAAGTTTAATGGAGATGAATGTTACGATAAACACTCGGTGATCTCTTCGCTTTTCCTCTTCTGCAGTTTGTGAGCTTTTAATAATTTGAGTCATAATTAGGTTGTTTTGGTTCTCATATTGACTCGCTAAATCGCCTCATCCTCCTTTTTAGTCCCTAACCCATCTCTCCTCTTCATCCCTCCTTTGTGTTGAAGCTCTCTTTAATTTTCAGCTTGATTCTTTTTTTTATTCTTTGGTTCTTCATGAATTTATGGAGAAACTCGTGCAAACCTTCTCTAGTCTGGAGCACAAAGAGCAGGAACACGGTTCCCTGAAGGTTGGGCTTCACCTGACTGAACTTATCTTTTGATCCCTTTTACAGTCCGCCAAGGTTTAATGAATGGTACAGATTTTCCAACAGAACGTTGATGATTTTCACCCTGTGAAATATTCAGATATTCATGTCCACAGTGTCTTGTCCAAATGCAAGTTTCTGCATCCGATTGGAGGTATTTTGCCTCCTTTCAGCCAATGTAAAGGTTCTCATTAACCTGCCAGATCTCCAGTAGAAGAAGACTAGAAGTTTCTCACACTAACCTGATACAAAGTCTAGTTTCCAACCATCGTTTGCTTGTTTGAGGCCTAAAGTCCTGCCTGTTTGCCCGCCTGATGAAGAGTGCTGCTCTGGGGCTCCACTCCCCATCGCTACCCAGAAAAGGGTGGGAATCACCTTAGCAACCAGTGACTCGGCATTATGAGTTGTTACGTGACTCTGCAGCCGGTTTTTTAGTCCCCTTCTCCGTTTTGTTGTTTTTCCCTCCATCTCTTCTTTTATTTCCTCCATTTCTTCTCCTCTTCTTGATCTCTTGCTTTTATCTCCTCTGTTTTAACATCTTTCTGCCCTTTTCTCCAGTCCTCTGGTTTCTTTTTCTCCTAATATCTGTGCTCTCCTGCTTTCTCTCCTATTTCATTTTCTCCAGTTGAGTTTTCTTGTTTCTTTCTTTCTTTCTTTCTTTATCTCCTGTCCTCCTTTTATTCTTCTCCACTCTTCTTCCTATTTGTTTTCTCCTGACTTCTTCTATTTTCCTGCTCCTGCTCTTTTTCTGTCCACTTCTTTTGTTTTTTTCCATCTTATTTGTTTTTCCTCTTTCTTCTTCCCCTCCTTTCCTTTCCAGATGCTTCTCCTTTTCCCTCCATTCTCTTTCTTTTTGTCTGCTTCTCCTCCTTTTAACATCATTTTCTCCTCTCGTTCTCTTATGTTTCTACCCCTTTTCTTATTTCTCTCCTTCCATCTCCATCCTCTCCTCTCTGCTTTCTAACCTCCCATCTTTTACTTTCTGCTTGCTTCCTCCTCTTCCTCTCGTCTTTTCCTCTTTTATTTCCTTTCTTTCCTTTGGTTTTTACTCTTGTCTTTTGGTTCTTTAGGTTCAGCTTCTTCTTGTCTTCCTGTTCCTCTCATGTTTCTTCATCTCTTTTTCTTTTGCTCTTCCCTCTCTCCTTCGTGCACCTCTTCCTCCTTCCCCCAGTAGTTTCCTTGTTTTGTTTCTCCTCTCTCCAACTGACTCACAGTTTGTCCACTGATGCATGAGTGTGTGTGTGTGTGTGTGTGTGTGTGTGTTTCAGCTGTTGGTTGTTGTGTTTGGAGCAGTCTCAACATCACTTAACATCTGACATTTTTCGAAGGGAGGGGGCCTGAACCCCACCTCCTGACACACACACACACAGTAACACACACACACACAGTAACACACACACACACAGTAACACACACACACACAGTAACACACACAGGAACACGCAGGCTGGCGGTGTGTTATGCAACCATGTTCCATCAGCAGTGATGCAGCTCGCAGAGCGACACACTGAAATGCTCGGACGTCCTCCTGCAGCACACGGATCATAAATAAGTGACTCCATTAAAATGTTTGTTTAGACTGACTCAGCCTGCTGGCAAAACAAACAACACACACATACACACACACACACTCTGAGAACTGAGCAGGACTGAATGTGAGGGGCCTTTCACCTCAGCTTGGAGCCAGTGGGCCCCCACAGTGTCGTCAAACATTAAAGGTGGGACAGCGCCGGCGAGCGAGTCGCTTATCTTTATTTAAACAGGATATTTGTAGCGCTCATCATGACTGATGATGAGGAGCTGCTCACTTCTCTTCAGAGATCCTTCACCTTCTCCGCCCTAGAGAGAAGGTGAAGGATCTTTGAACCTGATGGAGTCAGCTGTGAGGGCAATCAGCTGGGTCTTAATATTTCATGCAGCACTGAACCAGAAACATGTTTTCTGTTCTTGTCTCCATCTGCAGCTGCAGAGATCTGTTGTTTGGACTCTGCTGCAGGAGGAGCAGAAGTGTCATTGTTAGCTGGAGGACTCAGACTAGGATGAGTCTGAGCTGAGGCTGGGCGCTCAGTAAAAGACCAGAAGAAAATAGAAATTATCAAAAATCTGCTGCAGAATCTCCAGTTATTTTCTGGTATTGTCATTTTTTTTTATCAATTTTATTTTTATTGGACAAAATAAACGTATTTGTTTAAAAAAGGATAAAGTTTTCTTCCTAAAATGAGCTCAGATTAGTTTACAGGAAGTATTTTTAAGAGGAAGAAGAGAAAGCTCTGATCTTCAACAGGTAAAAGAGTAAAAACTTGGTGCTCTCTTTCCGTTTTAACTTTGCTCATAAACGCCTCGGGGTGTCCAGGTGTCTCTTCTGCTCAGAGCCTTGTGGTAGGTTGAGGTCAGGGCAGCCACCACATCTGCTTCTTTTTACCGCCTGCATCCTGTCATCATCTCTACGTTCACTCTGCAGGCAAATGAGACCCATTTTAGACTTTCTAATGCCAGTCAGAACGGCCCAATTCTGATCTTTTTAGCTCAAAAGAAATCCAAGTTGTGCTACTTCCAAACGGTTCTGTAGACCAGCCTGAATAAAGAGCGACCACCTAGAATCTATCCGCATCCATTGTCCTAACAGTTAAGACTGTCCTGGTTCTGTTACAAACACGCCTTAAACTGTGGGCTGATCATGTTTCGTTGATGTGACTGAATCCATCTGTCTCTCTCCAGCGGCCAGCAGCAGTTGGCTTCAGGAACACGTGGCCGACCTGAGTCGAAGGTAAGAGCATCAACACGATCTCCTTCTGCTCCTCTCTCTTCCCCATCCTTCAGCTTTCTGCCCATCTGTCCTGCCTCTCTCCTCCATCAGCAGATCTTGTGGAGGAACATCAGGGATCTGTTTACACTGAGTCAACACAGACACACAGCAGCAGTAAAACTAGCCTTCCTGTGTGTGTGTGTGTGTGTGTGCGCGCGCGTGTGTGTGTGAGGTCAGAGGTGACCTCTGGGTTAAAGGACTCAGGGCAATCAGATCAGAACCCTGATTGATCCTCTCAGAAACAGCTGGAGGATCATTTCTCTTCTTTCTACACTGACATGGTACCAGCAGGGGGCAGCATTCAAATCAAACAAAGGTGGGGGGATTTGGAAAATGTCAGACCAAGCTTTCACTTTCTGACCCAACTATTCACCTTACAGAATCTTCTAAGAATTCAAGGAGCTCATCGGAAAGGTTCTTCTCATTCAGTTTGACTTTAAAGGTCCTGGAGAATCAAATAATTTCTCTGTCGTACATCAGTTTCATTGGTTCTGTGCTTCACTGATGCTGAGTTCCTGTTTTCTGCAGATATTTGAGGCTAACATTTAGAACCTGAAATGATCATCTTCATCCAGTCACTGAACAGTCAAGCTACCAGAACCTGTTGAAATAAATAGTTTTTGCAGTCTGCTGAACAAGTAACATGAAGCAGGAGATGAACCCGAAGACAGGCGCCAAACGACCCGAAAACCTTGAAGCCTTCGGGTCGTGTGGTGCCCATGTGCTCCGTAGTTTCAGGGCCCAACCGCAGACCATCTGCAGTGGTGTTACCAGAGAGATCTTTGGGTCAGCCCACACCCTTCCCTGAGCAGCCTGTTGTCTGGGTTCATGAGGTCTTTGATGGGATCCAGACCAGCTGTTGGGTTCTGAAGTTACTTTATAAAACCCAGTCGTAATCACAGTAACAATTTATGTCACTGCAGTGATTGCATGGACTGCTTGAATGTAATATTTAGATGGACAGTTATGTTTCCAGTGACATCCGTTTACACTCCCAGGAATACGTTTGACCAGTTGCATCGAAAGTGAAAGGATTACTGATCCAGACCTTCTCCGTCATCATGATGACGGAGAAGGTCAAACCAACCATTTGACTTAGAACCCAGGATAAAAAGGAAAACTTGAGGACTGATGTTGACGTGTTAAAGAAATCTGCAGGAAAACATTTCCTTCTCCTCTGGACTCATGAACTGAAAAAGTTTAATATTTCCACACCAGCATGTTTGTGAATCAGCTTCTAAGAGCAAAGAGCTGAATATCCCCCCCCCCAGTCACCTGATGTGTGTTGCTGGAAGTTGAGATCTTGCACCAGATTACATTGGATCTTAAATTCTGGTGATGTTGAGTGTTTGAATAAAAATAATTTGTAGTTCTTGATAAACTTTTGTCCAATCAGAAAAAAAACTGCTTCTGAAACCAGTTTTATGCTCATGCAGGCGCTCAATGAGCGGCTTGAAACACATCAACCATTTTAACATCAAGTTTAGGATTGTAACAAGAAACCGCAGCTTGGACCTCCAACCAAGAATCATCGAAAGCTGATCCAGTTGGTTCTGACAAGTTTTCCTCTTGCTTGGTTCTCCTTCCTTTTCCTGACACTCTACCACCTTGAGTTTTTGTCCCATTCGTCTCACAAACACATTTTAAGTTTTCCAACAGTACCGGACCTTCGTACCATCTTTGGTTTCTAAATCCTTCAACATGTTCTGTTGGGGACAGGGCAGTCCAGCAGCTGTACCCTCCTCTTCCTCAGCCATACCTTTGAAAGGGGGCACAATATGGTTTTCTGTTGTCCTATTCTTGGACGATGTGGTGTTTAACCTCTGCTAGACTCTTCTGCTTTAATGCTGCCTTCAGGGGTGGAGAAGAGCTGTTCCAGGGGTTCTGATACCAACCCAGTATCACTTCACAGCCCCATACCAGCACAGAGTCTGGCTGCAGGTACAGACTCATGACAACAGGGTCGATTCTCCTTTTCTCTACGCTTCATGATCTGTTGGACTGCAGTCCACATCCCCACTATATGATGGTCCATCCCAGGTGCCTCTAAGCCTAGAGTAGTGAACTCTGGGCAAAGTCCACATGAGTTTCCTTTCTGCATTTGAAGGGTTTGAAGTGATCTACGTTTAAGGACTGTAGCTGAGGTGGACAGCAGTCGGTCAGTCTATGACACAAGCCAGAGTTCAGGTATCTTCTTGCTTGTTCATGGGTGATTGTAGGATAGAGCTGGAGATAGATTGATGTTTGGGGTCTTGTCTGCAGTACAGCAAGCACTTCTTCAGTCTGTTGTAGTGAAGCAAGAGCTGAGCCAAATATCAATCATGACCGAAACAAGATCCCAGATAGATCAGCTGATATCAGACTGAGTGTGGACGCCCTCCGTCTGTAGGGTGGTCACTCAGCCTTACAGGGAACCAACATCTGGGTTGCCGCGACGCATCACCTTGATAGACAGGCATTTCTTACCACCTTTAACATGTACTTGGATGTGTCCTGTTGAACTGTGCCAAGGCAGAACAAACTATTGGACCTCAGCTGTGAATAGTATAATCTGAGGTGGTACTTCTGGAGAGAACAGGTGAGCAAAAGGTTTCTGCACGCTGTGCTGTGGAGCATCAGCCACCAACCACACACTGCCGGTGTGGGTCGTCTAATACATAATAATAAAGAGAGTCATGGTCTCCCAATGTGTGTGGCCTTTCAGAGATGGGGTGAGAAGCTCTGTCATCCAGGGAGAGCTCGGAGTAGAGCTGATGTAGAACCTCAGATGAGATGGTACGGGAATCTGATGAGGCCTCTGGGGCGCCTCCCTTCGGATGTTTTCCAGGCACATCCCACTGTGATCCAGACCCAGAACTCTGTGGAGGGACTATGTATCTCTTCTGTCCAGGGAACGCCATGAGATCTTCCATGAGCAGCTGGAAAAGGTTGATGTTTTGGTTTTCCCCAGTACCTGTTGCACCGATGACCAAACCTCAGCTGAGCAGAATATGGGACTGAAGGAACATTGTATTATAGATCCTGCCAGAGGTTTCCCAAAGTAATCCTTCGTCCATGTGGTTCTGTCAGCTGTTGATGAATCGCAGTTCTTGACACGGTGCCGTCTGAGGGATCAGACGTTGCAGCTGTCAGTCTCAGGCTTGTGGACTTATCCTTTTATGAGATTATTTTTTCTGCTTTTAGGTTTAACTTGTGGACAAATAAACACGGCAGTAATTGGATCACATTTTCAATCACAGTTTCAGACACTCGTCTTGCTTAATGAAGAGCGTCCTTCACAGTTAATTAGAGCCACACATTCAGCATTTCTTTACACCTAAACTGGACCGTCCCACTGACCTAAAGTCCAGCTCTTCCTGCTGCTCGGTGCTGACCGTTTTGATGATTATAACAACCCACAGCTCATTCCCGCATCTGAAGTTGCTGAAGTATGTAATGGACACACACACTCTCACACACACAGAGTCAGCAGCTCACTTGGTGCAGGTTACTCGGGGCGACAGCCTCCAGAGTTGTGCAACAGAGCTGAGCTGTGATTGGCTGTGAGAGCAGAAGTGAACAGGATGTCCCAGCCTAGTTTCCACTATTCAAATGTGTGGAAGATACAAAGTGTTCCTGCTCGCGTTTGTGTGTGTGTGTGTGTGTGTGTGTGTGTGTGTGTGTGTGTGTGTGAGAATGTCCCCATTCAACCCGAACAGAGTCTGGGGGCCAACAGGGTTACATAAAGCCTGCTGCTCTGTTGGCCTTACCAGCCACAAGCCTGATATCTGTCTGCTCTGCACGTGCATGTGCTCGTGCACGTGATCGTGGACGTTGCTGCTGGGGAGAACAGAGACCGATTTAAAACAGGAATAAATGTCCTCTGAAAGGACACTACTGTGTCAGAGTCGCTGCTAAAACAGTTAATTACATGTTAGATTTAGGACAGAACAATTATTCCTCTTTCAAATGAAACGTGTACAGCAATGAGTTCAGTTACAACAATAAGTATACAATGAAAAGAAAATTCAACAGACCAAAAAGTCTAAACTAGATCTGCAAAGCTTTTTGATTAGAGTCGAGGTCCTCTTAGTCTTTCATTTCCAGTTTGCTGCTCCTGCCTCAGGGCTGGAAATCCTAACCCACCGAATGCATCCAGACATTCATCCCTCCGTCTGACGGCACTGGAGCTGACGAAGTAGGAAAACCCAGCCCCGACTGGAGCTTCATAGCTCAGCCATACTTTGCAGCACAAGCACCATCGAAGTTTCAACAGGTCACAGGAAGTTGGACTATGACTTCCTTTGTAGTTTTTCAAGAAACAAAGTTTAAGTTTTAAAGTTGTTGGATTTCCCTACAAAGCATTCAGCTTAGAGTCACCATAGCAATCAGTGACTCAGCTGGTTCCCACATTACTCAGCAGCTTCTGCTTTTACTTGTTGGTCCTTCATCTTAGGCAGCTCTAACTGGGAGGCTGATGTGTGGTGGATTTTCCATGCAGTAGCTGCACCGTCTCTTCTTTAAAATGCCTGCTTAAATGTTCTAATTTCTTATTAATTTAGAGAAGTTCTGCACATTTTTGTTCCCCCCTCATCCTAAATATGGTTCTGCACAAACTCTCTGGCTTCCTGTTGGACTTGGAAGGATTTAAAACATGATGCATGCCTTCATGTCGTTAAACATGTCCACGTTTCAGATGTTCTTAGCTGAGTAGAACCATTGATTGCTTGGCTGCACACAGAATCTGTTTGAGTCCCACATAGGTTGTGTTTACACCTGTTGGAGCTGAACCACTTTAACACGACAGACTAAAGAAGCTTATGTGTGGTCTTAAAATGAACTCCTGGGAGGCTGCCTTGCTTTAATGTGCCGATGAAGAGGAGGTATCTCAACAGAAACCAATCAGAATATTCTTCCTGACATTAAATTCACATTATCCAGCATTATTCATTCAAAATTAATTGAAGAATATCAGTGTTTAGTTGTTGGGGAAACAGTGGACTGGATTATGAAGTGTTCGCCTTTGTTTTAATCCTGCACACACACACACACACACACACACACACACACACACACACACACACACACACACACACACACACACACACACGGTTTTATGCCAAATTATATCAATGCATCTGCAGGGATTAAAGGAACGCTGGGAACCTGAGGGTCATCCACCTCCATCCTTTGTTTCTCACTGATCTGGAGGTCATTTGCTCCGTTTTCCTGAACATAAATTATAATAAAACTTTGTTGAGGAAAGTATTGAGCTGTGGTTGATTGAGGCGAGACTTTGGTGACAGTCATTTGTAAATAAATCAGCAAAGGAAGAACACAGAGTTAGAAACTATTTTTGGGATTTTAGTAAAAGAAACAAATCAAACAAGTCATGAAACATAAGGACCAATTTCAGGATTTCTATGTCTTATTTTTCTACAATTGAAGATGCAGATTGGTGCACAAAATGTTCATTTGGAAGGTAACATAGATTTAGTTGCTGGATTAAAAACTAAAATCAAATTTTCAGTTCCTGAACGTTTTTTTCTCTGATTTCTGAACATGGGGGCTTTATATCTTGCCTTTATTGTTGGATTTTACAACATTTCCTGCTTGCCTCTGACCTCCATGACATATTTATTCAGGTTTTGCAGTGAATCATTCTGTATTTCTCAAATGTTCCATGTTTAGACATGTTTACCACATCAGAGATCGATAAAAACAATCAAGTTACTTCGTGTCTCTTTCTGCGAAGCAGCTAAGAACTTTGTTTCTCTGGCTCTCATTTTAATATGTCATCATTTATTTATTAGTAATTTTAGAAATAGAGGCCCACTCCTAACAGAAGGGGAGATCTATCAGTTATATTTCTACAGTCAGCTCTTTAAGTCCACTTTCTGGTAATTATTTCTCTGTGGCGTCATCTTTTCAGTAAGTTTTTGCTGAAATTTATGCATTCATTTTTGTTTGAGATTTAGTTCTGGTTTAAAACTTTATTTTCTTCTGTATTTCTGAGGGATTTTAGCAATTAGAAATATTTCAGTAGATTCTGTAAAGAATAAAGACAGCGTTTTCAACAAATTTGTTTTTGTCACATTTAAATGTTCGAGAGCATCAAAAACATTCATGTCAGAGAAATATAACTTTCCAAAATATGAACAGTAGTTTTTCAGTGATGACTTCCTTTATTAAAGGAAAACCGGGATCCACACCAACCTGCCCTGTGTCACAAAGTAACCCTTTAATCATGAATCAGCTCTGATTAACCACATTTTCTGCGCACCTGATTACTGCCAGAGCTGTAAGAATAAAATATTTAAATAGAGGCTCTCTGACAGCACGAAGTAGGGTAAAACATCAACATCGTGCTGTGATCCAAAGAAATTTAAGAACAGATGAGAAACAAAGTCACAACCCTCACTCTGGAAGGGTTAGGAAGCCTTTCTTAGACTCCAGAGAACCTCAGTGAGAACCATCATCCACTCATGGAGAAATTCTGGAGCAGTGGAGATCCTTCCCAGGAGTTGCTGACCTACCAAATTACTTCAAGAGGGCATCAGGAACTCATCCAGGAGGTCACAGAAGAACCCAGAACAACATCTAAAGCTCTGCTGCCCTCACTGTTCAGTTAAGGTCAGAGGTCATGATTCAACAATAAGGAAAAGAGATTGGATAAAGATGGCCTCCATGGGAGAGATCTAAGCCCAGAACCACTTCTGACCCAAAAACACACAAAGGCCCATTTTAACATCAACCAAAAGACATCCTGATGATCCCCAAGACTTCTGGGAAATTATTCTGTGGACTGATGAGTCAGAAGTGGACTTTTCTACAAGGTGTTCATCCCGCTTCAGAAACAGAACATCACACCTACATTCAGACATGGTGGTGGCAGTGTGATGGTTTGGGTTGCTTGACTTGTCCTAGACTCGGACTTGGGCGACTTGTTTTAGTTGATGAAACCATAACTTCTGCTCCCTAGCAGAAAAACCTGACGGAAAATGTCTAGATCTGAGTTTATGACCTCAAGGTCAGGCTCTCTCTGGTTCTGCAGAGTGGCCTAGTCAAAGTCTGGACTTAAAGCTGATTGACAGCTGTTGGTGTCAAGCGTGGCCCCACCAGTGATTAGGTTTATATACAAGCTTAACTTAGATTTAGTATAGTTTTATTCCTTTTTCAACACCGCTCAAAGACTGACTGGCTGCCCTCTCCCCTCCCTGGAGGAGATTTACTCCACCCGCTGCCTCAGGAGAGCCCGCAGCATCATCAGGGACCCCTCACACCCTGGTCACCATCTTTTTGAACTGCTCCCCTCCGGGAGGCGTTTCAGGGCAATAAGGACAAAAACAAACAGACTGAAAAACAGCTTCTTTCCTAGAGCTGTTGTTGCCCTGAACGCCTCATGTACTCATGTACACTGTTCAATGACATAAACACTAAATACATTCCGTGCAATTTTTCCTTTTGTATTTTGCTACCTCACGTGCAATAACCTGTAAATATTCTGTGTATATATATATATATATATATATATATATCTGTTTCCACCGGCACAGCCCTTTTTTAAACTTTTTTTGTATTTATTTTCTTTAAATTTGCACTACTTGCCTGCACTGTTTTGTTCTGGTTTTTTTGGAAATTTCGTTGCACCCATGTGGAGCAATGACAAATAAAGAATTCTGATTCTGATTAATAAATGAAACTTTGTTTTTTCTTTCTGCCTGATATTCAGATTTATTTGATGACCTGAAACATTTCTGTGTCACTAAAAGCAAAAACAGAAGAAATGTTTGTTTTAGCAAAGGTTCTCCTGTTTTGTGCCGTAACAACTCTGAGATGCTGCTCCCTGGCTGAGCTCCCATCCGGCTCGACTCTGCCGGGTTTCCAGCAAACGCAGAGCGTCCTGAAATGAATCACAACATGTTCTCCTGATTCCCAGAAACATCAGCGAGCCGGCTGTCATCCGTTCCCTGCAGCGCCTCCATTATTCAGCATCCCAGGAGCTGTGGAAACTCAGCATGACCAGATTTTAGGAATAACAGGAGGATCTCTGTTTACCCGTCCAACCTGGGGTGAACAAGCAGAACGGCGTGTTTGACATTAATTATGTGTTAACATCCACGCCACTGTTGTTTTTAAACATCGTCTAATGACTCCTCATGGCGCCGAGCTCCGCTTCATGTTGGTGACAACACTCGGCGCCTTGGATGGAGGCTGCCTCGCGGCGCTGGCTTTTGACACGTCGGATATTCAATCTGACACTCGGCGCTGGGCTGATTGCCCTGAGAGGCTTTCATTGACCCGTTAATCTGTTGCTGGAACATCGGGCTGCGTGTGTTTCCCAGACGCCACCCAGGGACTCCTCTGTTTGGACTGTTGGGACCCTACCTTAACCCTCTTGGACCTTAGAAGCTATTCTTCACCAGCCTTTGGTTGATTTACTGGGACCTCCTGCAGATCTGCCGTAACATCTGCTTTTATTTCTGGGATGAAAGGTTCTTCGTGTGGCCTCTGTAGTCAGAAAGATGCTGTGTGAAAGTTCTCATGGATGTTTCTACAGTGTTGAAGACAGTTTTAGTTCCTTTTACCAGTTAGATACCAAGATGATCAGATGTGTGATAAAATGACTGAATTAACGTGCAGAAACACTAAAAATGTCTGACAGCTTGTAGAACCTTCTTCAGCAGCAGCTTTGGCCCACTCCTCTTTCGTTTGCAGATGTTTGTTTCTGCTCAGCTCTCTGAAGGTACCACCTCAACATTTTAGTCAGAATGAGGCCTGGACTTTGACTGGACCACATAAGAAGGAATCCTGCTGGACATACAGATTGGAGATCAATTGAAAAGTTCTGCATGGTGTTGGTCATTGTCTGGTGGAGAAGGTCCCAGTCCTCCTCACTCCTTCCAGATTGTTTTGCAACAGTTTACAAACCGGACTACCTCACAAAGATCAGACGTCTGCTGAATGTTTCTTACGTTTCTTGGACTTTTCCTACTTGCAGCCAATGATCTTCTAACATTGAACTCACAGCTCATGGATCTTCAGAGTCATCTTCTGGCTCAGACTTGTAAGGCTGAATCCCTTCCAGCTGGAAACCTCCTGTTGTCTGATCTTTGCTGTAGGAAAAACTCAGCCAGACTGCATGGAAATGCTTCAAAATCCACATGAGAATCTGTGAGAAGTTCCTCATTCAGCTGAGTGTTTACTAAAGCCAGCCTGAACCCAGCATCTTTACCTCAACCCTCATTGTTCACCTCCTCCTCCTTCGACCATCTGCTGTCGTGTCTCTCCGAATGACTCCTGATCAGATCAGCTGACACAATAAGATACAGAGATGCTGTTTAGTTGCAGGAAGCAAACCGTCCTTTCTGGGAATGCTGTAAATTAGATGGATGAACTAACTGTAGGTTGTAAATCAGACCGACAGTTTGTAAATATTAGGTGTTAGTGGCTGCAGAGCAAGCCCAGATCATCAGTCCTCCACCTCCGTGCCCTCTGTTGGGACAGTCTGATCATGTTTTAGGCCATACTGGTCATAAGCTGGTTTTGTGTTGTTCAGCAGTAAAAACTGTTTGTTAAGATGTGATTTGATCTGTGGTGATGACAGTCGAGTAATTGATGAGCGAACGGTTTCACCTCCTTCCATGAAGCTAACATCAGTCAGATCGTTGTGATTAGATCAACCCCGGCATCCACATCACTCAGCTGCCGGTTCTAAAACCGTCCTCCGCACGGGACGCCCTCCCACGCCTGGTCTTCATGTGTCACATCGCATTAAAACCCTGATTCCTGCTGAAGTGCCCTTCAGCCAAATCCCAAACCATTACTGGCTGCACAGGTGGTGGAAAACAGACCGTTTCTTCTTCTGTTAGCAGCCTCAATCCCATGGAGCATTTTATCCCTAACAGAACTGACAGAAAACACAAGAAACCATTTAAATGGGACCGTTTTACCGTGGATCACCCCAACGAGCTTAAACAATCAGACATGGTTCATCTGTAAGAAAACACAGTTGCTTTGCATTTTCTGTCTGGCTTAAACCGTTGACCCGGTAGCAATCAGTGGCTGGTACCAAGAAGGTTAAAAACCCATTTATGGTCCCAGTGAATAAGCCTTAAAAGCCATTTGTTTCCAGAAGCATGCCAGGTCTGCTGTGATTGGTGGTTATATTGGCCCTTTTTCCAGCTGACCCGTTTCATCTCAGAACCAAACATCTTGGCAGGAGGCGGGAACCCGGTCCTGAAATCTGCTCGACCCGTTTCCTCCTCACCCAGTTTCATTTCAGTACGACTAATCTTTTCGAAGAGAAGAATATTAAACTTCATGTAGCGTTAAAGAACATAGCGTTAGCGTTAGAACGTCTTGGACAACCTGTCCAGCTTTTCCAGGCTGACAGGAGATAAGTGAGACGCTTTTTAACCAAAAACCGGATCTTTAGGAGGTTTGGGTCTGAGAAGAAAATCTGTGATTAGAGAATCTGAAACCCGTAAGCAGGGCAACACATACTGACTGTGGACTTTTAAATGGAAGCAGAGGTTCTGGAAAGTTTTGACCCAAACAAACGGCGAGCAGCTTTTTGACAATTTTGGTAAGAAAGTGAATAAACTCGTATTTTATGAAGGTTCTTCACACTCAGTGAAATATTTGATTTATTTCTTGTAATTCTGATGATCATGGCTTGGTCCGCAGCTCAGTCCGACTACAGCAGAACCATTCAGAATGTATCTGACTGAACCGAATCCCTGTTACAGTTTTATGATTGTGGTTTTTAGATTTTTCAGCTCTGAATTCGCTGATTTCATACAGAATTTATTCTGACTGGTGAAATATTCACTGGTTTGATCAGGAGTCAGCCATGTTTGTTTGGTCATGTGACAGTGATAGTGATGCAGCAAAGGATTATGGGTGTCAGTGGTGTGGTGTTTTTTTCAAGGTTGTTTAAAGGGTTATTGGCCATAACGGCAATACCGGATATCGATATTGGTCCAAATTTCCATATCGGTGCATCTGTAAACCTCTTCCTGGATTCTTCCAACCAGCCATGTTGAAGATGCATCCTCTGGAGATCCTTCTGGTTTAGATGATCAGATTGTTGCTCTGGTCAAACATCTAAAAAGGTTCTTGAAACTCCTGAAGTTGTTTTTGGATCCGTCCTGTGTGAACCGTTTAGAATCAGACCGTTTTATCTGGGATAAACATTTTTATCTTTAACTGTGGAGGTTTGGAGTTCATTTGTTGGTTAAACCTGGAGATGATCGTGAGCTCTAATCCTGTCTCTGTTTCCAGTTTGTGTGGCATCGTTCCGGGTCTGAGCAGCGTCCTGCTCCCTCGGATGAACCCGTTTGTCCTGGTTAACCTGGCAGGAGCTCTGTCCCTCTGCGTCACCTACATGCTCATAGAAACCAAGTAAGGATTCGGTTTTGTCCATTTATTCCTAAACCTCAAGCTGCAACACAGAGAGTTTTAGGAGCTTCTTCCCCATGTCCAACATTAGAGTCGTCGCATTCCTGGTTTCGTTTCTTGGTGAATATTGTAACCAAGGTTTTGTCTGTGTTCAGTAACTACAACGCGGTGGACACGGCGTCGGCTGTCGCCATCGCCCTCATGACCTTCGGCACCATGTATCCGATGAGCGTGTACAGCGGCAAAGTGCTGCTGCAGGTCAGATGAGCGCCGCTGCTCGTACGTTTCTGCATCAGGAGGCTTCCAGCTGTCTAATTAATGTCCTAATGTCTCTCGTGCACAGACCACGCCCTCCCACGTCATCGGCCAGCTGGACAAACTTCTCAGAGAGGTGAGGTGAAACCCAAAATGAATCCTTCCTGGTTTTAATGTCTGGATTTATTGTGATGTTTCCTGTCAGCTAATGTTGGACAACAGCTGCTAAAATTATTTAAAGCTAAACTCGAGTTTACTAAAAACACAACAGATTCCACATTAATCCCAAACAAAACTGAAGGCATCTGAAAGTATTCTCCAGGTGTTGCTCATCAAATGAACGGATCATCATCAGGGTGAAAAACCTGGAGCTTTGTCAGTTTGGTGCTCTGCATAATACAGGGCTGCTAACACAATGCCACGGCGGAAAGACATCAGCATTGAACTCAGAACATCTGAAGTCCATCATTCTGCAGAGAGGATGTTGGTTCCCCTGTGGAAAACATCTCAGACAGCTGCCAATCTTCCCAGGAGTGGACCTCCCAGCAGATTCAGCCCAAGGTCAGAGAATGAAGCTCAAAGAAATGACTAAAAACCCAAGAGCTCTTTCCAGACTCTTCAGACCTCAGTTAGAATATTAAGATGGCAGCAGGACTTACATTTAAATGAAGCAGAGGACCTCTGGAACCATGACGCTCAGCTCCATGTTTGGAGAGAACCAGAGGAACATCTCGTACCAGCTACTGATAAGCATGGTGGTGGAGGGTTGATGGTTTGGGCGCCATCAACTCATTAAATCTCCTCTGTGGAGCAAAGTATTCTTGAGTCCAGTGTGAGTCCATCTGTCCAAGGGCTGAAGCTCGGTCCAAACTGGATCATCAACAAAACAATGGTCCAAAACTCAGCAGCAGATCTGCAGCTGAATGCTGGGATAAAACAGCTTTCTCCACCAGACGCTGAAGGTTTTTACTAACTATTATTTGTCTCAAAAACACCTTTGCTTTAAATTTCCATTGATCAAAAATATCTCCATTCAAGTTAAATTTGTTGAAGCAGAAAGTTCTACCATGAACGGACCTCAGATCTCCATTAAATAGGTTCTGGTTTTCCATGTTTTTTTCAGCAAAGTATTTCCTGGTTTTATTTTTCTGAATTCCTCGTTTTCCAAAGTAAAAAGGTTTTTATAATCACGGTTTATGAATCCAGTTTCTGTGGTTCAGCAGAAAAATTAACCACATTTACTGGGATTAATTACTAATAATCATTTATTATTTCTGTGAAGCTCCTAAAATCTTCTCAGTGTGTGTTTTGGTCATTTAAAATAATAGCAGACATTCTTGCTGTCCAGGACCAGGACGTCATCACTGGATGTCGGGTCCAGGATGGACGGCAGTAAAAACCATTTAGGCTAAAAAACACTCAAAGCTTCATGTTTCTCCTGAAGAGCTACGGCGCTAAAAAGTCCTAATCAGACGTGCATCTCTCTGCATGTTGAGTTAGTCTGGGGTTACATGTGGAGTCAGAACTCAGAGCCTGAAACCAGAACTTCCAGAACATCCCAGTTAAATGCACTGGCACCATTGTTTATTTCAGTTAAACCTTTACAGCCAGAGTAGTTCAACTTGTAGAGATACAGAAACAGTTTGATTCCTGCTGACTGACTGTTTCTGTTTGTGCCCAATCAGGTATCAACTCTGGACGGAGTTCTGGAGGTTCGAAACGAACACCTCTGGACTGTTGGTTTTGGATCTTTGGTAGGTTTCTAAACAGTCCTGACATTGCTTGGCATTCTATGTTCAACACCTGCTGGTTTCATGCCTCCTGGTAGCGGAGCAGCAGGGATTTGTGGCCCGGTCGGGACGGGAAGACGGAACAAGTCAACCATGTAGAGATTCTGTTTAGATTTCATCTGGGTTGCAGACGGATCCAGCTGGCTCTCGAAGCAGCTTTGGAGAGACCAAAGGTCCGATTCCTTTAGAGAAACGGTCAGCTGGAGCCGATTTAACAGACAGCAGAACTTTTAATTACATCACTGATTTAAAACTTCTTTTGTAATAGAGTTAAACTCTGAGTATCTGCAAACATTTTTCCTTAAATCCAATTATTTTTTTCCTTGCTTTTAGGACCAGAAATTCTTCAGAACTTGGTGCTAAATCCTTTCCTAGTTTTAATGTGAGAGGAAGTTAAACGGGCTGGGCAGCCATGATGGATTAGCATGAGGCAGGCGTCTCCAACATGTGGCTCTGAACAAAGAAAACGACAAACAACTGATTTTAATATTAACGTAATAAAAGGTTTTAGCAGTTTTCTGTGTTTTTACGTAGTACCTGTATACAGGTTCCTCAGCAGAACAGCACCAGTGGTGGAGGAACAAGATTTCATTTGGTCCTTTTTTATTTGTCTTTACTGAATGTTTTTTTCTCTAAATATTAAATTCAAAAAATCCTGTTTGTTCTCTATTGTCAAAGATAGATTTTTTTTCTTCATTTTAAAACCTAAAAAAGAAATAAAACCATTAGAATAGTGTTTTCCGTAGGAGATCCGACAGCTCAAAGATCCTTCAGTTCCTGTTTTAACAGAACCCTTCAGAGCTGACCTCTAATGGGACCCGATCAGGGTTCGGGTGTCTCTCTGGTCGCTGGGCTGATTTAACAGGACGCTGTAGGTCCTACAGCAGAGGGACACATGCTGGGGGAAAGTAGACAGAAATACCTTGGTTCTGATCTAGAAGCTGTTCATGTGGAGATGAAACTGTAGCTATGAGTAAAAGATTCTGATTGTTTCACAGGACCTAAACCTGGTGTGACATCATCAGTCTGAGCTGAGCTTTCCTATTGAAAAACAAAAAGTACCAAAATAAGAATTCAGTCAGAGGAAAGTCCTCCTTTCTGTGAGCTTTAAAACATTGGATGTTTCTGCTGGAAGATCTGGCTGAGCTGTGGAGCTCCAAACAGGACCTGGTTTACCACTGCTTTCACCAAAGGCCTGAATGTTTGGATCCGGTCAGCACACTACCAAAAGTCCCAGCGCTCCATCCTGGATCAGTTGAACTTGAACTCAACATCTAAATGCTTTTTTTAAGCGGCCCTCTTAATTACTTACAGGTCTATTCCTGTTACAGTAGCAGCTAGAAGAAACTATATGCATGTAAAACTGAAACTGCTTCCCAAAATAAGATTTAGAAACAAGCATCATTGTGATGAGATGAAAGTAAAACATTTCCATAAGAATTACCAGTAACAAGTAATAAAATACCTTAGATTATATAAACAACATCAGATAATTAAAAAATCCCAAATAAGAACCTAAAACGTGCTCCCCTTGGAGGCCATCTTGTTTTCAGTTTGGATTTATGTTGTCCTTTCAGGCTCATTGCCTCTCTGTGCCTGCAGGGGGCGCAGCCTCCTATGTTTACCGTTGTTTATCCTGCTGTTATCGTTTTTTCTGTGCTATCGATGCTCCTGTAGTTGTTGTTGTTGTAATGTGTGGATGTTTCTGCTCACTGTTGGCCCACTGCTAACGGGGCTGCTGTCCAAACCAATTTGACCCCCTGACTGCACCCGAGCCCCCCCGGGCCCGCTCACTCAGTGTGTGTTTCTGTGCACGACCCTGGCCTTTCCACGCCTGAACATTTCCATGAGGAGAGGGAAACTGGGAACAAAGACGACCGTTTAGTGTTTTTAAGGTCAGGTCCTGACGTTAAAGGTCGATGTGGATGTGCTCTTTGGGACCAGACATTCACACTTGTTGAGTTTTTATATAAACAAGCTGAATGTTTCATTTTTTTCTGTTTTATCTTTTATTTTCTGTCTTTATTTCACTTAGCTGACAGTCATGACACATTTCAGTCTGAATGTTCCTGTTTTTTGTCTCTAACCTATTTAACCCCTCCACCCCCGTACCCACCCCACCCCTCCCCCAATCTCCTGTGCTCCAGGCTGGCTCCGCCCACGTCCGGATCCGCAGAGACGCCAACGAGCAGCTGGTTCTGGCTCACGTCACTAACCGGCTTCTGCCACTCGTCTTCACACTGACGGTTCAGATCTTTAAGGACGACTGGACCCGACCCCTGCTGAGCAGCGTGCTCTCCTCCCCGACTGCTGGGCCTCCTCTGGGTCCAGCTGAAGGCTACACCTCCTCTTTCCCTCCGGCCCTGTACCCCTCCACGGCAGCAGGAGGATTACAACATTTTGATCCACTGACCTCGACCCCCTCCAAACCCAGCAGCCCTCCCCCGGAGTTCTCCTTCGACACTCCGGGGCGGAACGTGCAGCCGCTGGTGCTCCCCGCTCCAGGGCAACACGCCCACAGGCCCTACGGAGGCCTGGGACTTTCCTTTGGGATGCCGTACCCAGGGATGTTGGGTCAGGGCCTGGCACGACCCGGAGCAGGGCAGGGGTTCGGTGTGCAGGGATTGGGGGCCGGGTTTGGACCTCAGAGCTACAGGAGTGCCTTTGTAGCCTCAACAGCCCCGCTCCGGTTTGGAACCAGCAACCCTGTGGCTCCTCAGTCCCAGTACAGACAGCATCAACCCTGACTGAACTCAAGCTAAGCCCAGGTTCTCCTCCAGACTCTGGGTCTTGAGGAAAAACTGCAAAATCTGGTGTTAACATTTTAAGTGTGGGTCTTGGTGGCTGCAGAGGCAGAAAAACACCCAGTTTCTGGTATTTATTCAGGAGGAAATGGGGCCAACAACAGTTTATTAGCTTTATTTGGGAACATCCTAACCAGAATGACTGGGAGCTCCGACTGTAAGAAAACACAGAACCCAGACTGGGTTTGACTGTAATGTCAGAAGCTTTGGGAAAATAAATGTATTTTGAGGGAAGTGATGAAGACCTCACATGTTGGCGCCACGCTGGTTTAATCTTGATGAAGATCCAAGAAATAAAAACAGACAGTTGGCAGAAAAAAAGAAAACGTGATTCCAGCTCAGAAGAAACTTCTGTTACGAACCTCGTTCAATAAACCATCAGATTCCTTTTAAAGTGTATTTAAATCAGAATAAATGAGACAAATCATCCGTTCTGACTTCAGAGCTGCTGATCAAGTCCAACGCAGAAGCATTTCTCCTCATCAACAAAACAAAGTCAACAAAATATAAAAATCTGACGTTTGTTTGGTTCCAAACACATTTTAACAAATGAATCCCACTTTCTGCAGGTTATCATTATAATCGTCCACTTGTTACTTTTATACTCTGCAGCAGTTAATTTAAAATGAAATAATTTAAAGAAATAAACATACCAGGACTAGGATCGATGTATGTCTGTATCTGAACAGTAAACTCTGCCTTTCTAACAGTCTCTGAATAATATTGTTTTGGTGTTTTATGCTCTCCTGAGTGCAGCTGGACGGTTAAACTTCGGTCCACATGAAGGATGATGAAGGGCTGCAATGATTGAACTGAATGGCCACCAGAGGGCAGTAGCGAGGCATCAGGCAGCGACCGAAGCATCCGACAGTTAAACCCCAGACTCAGTCAGCTCCTTCTAGATCTGCATGTCTGTGGCCTTAATTGGGACAACGTGGGATTGCCCCTCCCCTGCTTGTTGTTTTCTGTTCACTGATGCTTCCTTGAATGACTGGAAATTAAGATTCTTGGATTTCCTATAAAATCTAGAGACTCTCTCCTGGAAAACCTCTATTCAGGATTGTCTCTGTATGCAGGACAACACATTAATAGACAGATTATTGTCGTCTTGTGATGCTGACAGGAAATGATCCTCTGCTGCCATATATTAAAAATGTAAATATAATAACCCAGAAAACAGCTACAGCCTGAACCTCCTTCTGTTTACCGTTATAAGAACTGGGAACTTCTTTGATGATTCATTTATGAAAGAAATGAGACGCTGCTGAGTCACTGGTTGCTATGGTGATTCCCTCTTTTTCTGGGAGGCCTTTCTGTGACCCGTTTGGGCTTTAAAGGGTGTTTCTGTGCTGAAGTGTTGCTGGGCTGTGGAGCTCCACAGAGAGCATGTTTTAACCTGTTTTTATCGGAGGAATACTGAACCGAACCTGACAGAACCTGAAGAACAAACAGTTTGGTTATTTATTACGAGACTTTCACATAGTTACAGGAAGGAAGCCCCTGGTCACTGTTTCCATGTTTCTCTGTGGAACAGCTACTCTGGTTCAGGTGTTTCCTTTCTTCAACACGCCTGGTCACCACTGCTGGGTGAAAACGGGCCGAGCAGATGAAGTCCATTCCTTGGAATAAAGTGTTGGGGCAGGAACACAGCTCTAAGACATGCAGGACGGGTTGTCACAAGGTTCAGGACTGGGGAACGTGGACTTCCATCTCTAAACTCAGCGCTAACATTACTCAGAACCAGCAGATCCACGTCTGCAGGATGCCCGCTGACCCGATTCCTGTCAATCCTGGTTCCCTAAACCCAACAATGGGTACCAGTTTCCTAATGGATCGCTGGGTTTGATTCACCTGCTCCAGCAGGAGGAAGATCTCACCATGGTGGGTTGATGATTGCAGGTTGACATTTTGACCCTGATTGACCCGATTTCATTCATGCAGCTCAACTTACACCATATATGACCCGATTGGGTTAGAGGAGCTTCATTTATCAGAACTCTTGTTTTAATTGAGGTTTAGGCTCCATTTGAAGTCTGAAGCCTAAACTAAATGCATACGGTCACAGTAGAAAGAAAGTACACCCTCTGTCAGTTCAAGCATTTTAAATATTAGGATTTAATGAAACTGATCTGGTCTTTATCAGCCTCTGAACCTCAAATATTACAAAAACAGATTCCACCGTCAGCATTTATTAAACGGGAAGCTAAAGTGGAAAAGCTGTGATTGGAAAACTAAGTGCACCCTTACTGTTCCATAGGATTTAACAGGGAAAGTATCTAGTATGATCTAATGCATTGATTAACTGATCATTAGTGTGAGCATCTCTATAAAAGCAGCGGTTTTAGCTGTTTGCCACCATGGAGCTGTGTTAACACAATGCCAGGGTTGAAAGACACCAGCAATGGCCACAGAGAAGCAACTCTTCAACTCATCTGAGAAGGGTTATAAGGTCATTTCTTAACTACCTGATGTCCATTCTGCAGAGAAGAAGATTGATCCAGGTGGAAAACATCTCAGACGGGGCAAAAGACTCGCTGAATATTTCACCCCGACACGTTTGAAAATCTGCATCTGAATAAACCACAAACATCTGGAACCATCTTATCTGGACAGATAAAACTAAAGCAGAGATGTTTCCTAGTAATGTACAAACACCTCAGACCACCTGTCAGGCATGGTGGTGGAGGGTTGATGGTTCGGGCTTAGTTTGCAGTCGCTGAGACGACTATGAACTTGTGGACCAAAATTTTCTAGAATGAAATGTGAGGTCAGCTGTCAGCAGATCTACGACAGAATGAAAGTTAAGGATCAACATGTTGCAGTGGCCCAGTCAAAGCCCAGACCAGATCCAATCATGCTTGAAATGCTGTGGTGGGACCTTCAGAGAGATGTGCAAAAACAAATATCTGCAAAGGGATTTGAGCGACTCCTAAACTCAGAAATTAAACCATGGATGATGAAAACTGAACTTTATGATTATTATTGTTCATGAAACGTGTTTTGATCATTTCCATTTTTGCTGTCAGATTTTAACAGCTATGCTTCATGGACATCAAAAAACCTAAAGTTTTACATCAGGTTAGGATGTAAAACTGTTGATTCAGCATCATTAACCTGATCTTTTCTAATAGGATTAATATACAGATTATATTATATTCTGCTGTGAGAAACGTTTAACCTGAGGTGTTGATAGACGAGGTTTGAAGGATTTGGATGAATTTTTG
Source organism: Crenichthys baileyi (assembly GCA_036173005.1). NCBI lineage: Eukaryota > Metazoa > Chordata > Actinopteri > Cyprinodontiformes > Goodeidae > Crenichthys > Crenichthys baileyi. Next base: position 62,770 of record JAHHUM010002938.1, on the reverse strand, counting down.
CAGCCTCTCACACAGAATCATCTCTGAGCCTGTTTAAGTGCCCCGTCTGAAGAATTCATTTCCTCTCCGGAGGATAATCTGTCCTGTGTTTTTGTTGTGAGGATTTTGCAGATTTTCAACAAACAAAGCGGTATTTTGCCCTCGAAGCTTAACGGAGCCTCTGCTTCCTGAGCTCTGGATGTGCCCAACAGCTCTAAGCCTTTCAAATAAAACTAAAAATGCTCCCGTGGCATTTTGAAGTTTGCATCGGTGTTGACTTCACACACTTGTTGCAGAGCAAACAGGAAAGCTTCTTTAATCTGTGGTGAAAATAACTGAGATCTCAGCAGAACTTTGGGCCGGTGACTCCGGGGAAACCAGTGGACCAATCACCTGAAGACGTTTATTCATTAAAGGTCATACACTATATTACCCAAAGTATTTGTCTACATGTACATGAACTTTGATGACATTCTGTTCTTGATCTGTAAGGTCCAGTTTGTTGATGGACCCACCTTTGACAGCAGTAGCAACTTTACAGATAGACTCCAGGACAGAACCAGAACTTGCTGGTAGGAGTAAACATCACATTTGGCTTGGGAACACTCCGGGATCCCTCAGAATTAGCTGAAGATTGTCACTCTGGAGAAGCATCTCTGGACTTTCCTCCTGGACCTGTTGGCTCCATGATCTGATCTCAGAGGAGCTTCAGACAGTGGATGGATGGTTTCAGAAATCACAAACTTACCTTTATTAATCCCAAATCTCCTTCCTGGACCTGTGAGGTCCATACCTGGAAGGAGGGATGGAGGAACAGACGGTTGGTTGAACGAAAGTTCTGGCCTGGATTTCAGATATTGTTAAATCGCCAAACAGACAGAATAATCAGTGCCAACATTAATTAATGATCAATAATCCTCTCCCTTCATTTCCCATTGTTTGCGTCTACAGCAGCATCCTCTGTCACCTGTCAGCCAGGTGAGCAGATTTAAATGTCCACTGTCTCCTTGACGTCTTTGTAGGACTCCGAGTTGATGACTGGTTCCTGGTAATAAAACGATGGACGGGTAGAAGTGATAACCTGAGGTGATCAGGACGTGTGTGGGTCTGACGCAGGACTCAATGATGTCAGAGGTCACAGCTGGCGGCCTTCGCTGGGAGAACCGGAGCAGAAAATCCAGGCCAGAACATGACATCACGTCCTCGCCCATCGGAGCCTCTGAACGCGTACGTATCAGATGGCATCTCCCTCGGCAGGAACCAGGGGCGCTAAAACAGTGAAATTGCCGCGTTAATCTGCTGAGTGTGTTGTGTAACACTGGCAGGGAACACTGCGTTCACACAGGCCGGATCACTGCATCTGTTTACTGCGACCTGCAGATTAAATCAGACCTCACACTTCAAATAAAGACTAATCCAACACAAAACACACACACACACACACACACTCTGCTGCAGCATTAAAGGCCTAATCTGCTGACCTGAAATAGGAGCATTTAGGAGCAGATGTAATCATGGAGATGCTGGGTCCATCCCTCATCCACCAACAACTCACTATAACCTCTGACAGAGCTTCCAGAGATCTTCAGGACGAAGCCTGTGAGAAAATCATCTATCAGATTTGAAATAATGTTTCTCAGAAGAAACCTGGAGAACCTGTGTTCAGTTCAGAGCTACAATTACAAACTTTACCGTGACTCTTCGTCCTCTGAGGTGAGGAGCAGGAGTCAGCTTCTCTGGGCTTGGAGGCTTCCTGACTGGACCATCATGCAGTGGGAACATGGATCGGGTTCAGACGGACCAGTATTCCAGAGCTCTGTTGGAGCCAGTAGATGAGGGCGCTATCTGCTGCTTTCAAGACCAGCTGTTCTTCAAGACAACCAATCATTTTAAGTAATTAGAACATTTATTCCAGTAACTCCATCACTACGTGAAACAGATCTAGATTTATTCCACCCAGACTGATGCTTCTAATCTTTTATTTCTATTAATGATGATTTTCTGCCTTCTGCCAATGGAAATATTAGAATATTACATCAGACTAATAAAAAGTACCTAAATACAGAAATTTGGGCTTAATGAAAAGCATGTTTAATGCTTTAAATATTCTTAACAGATATATATGTGTATGGAAATAACCCGCCAGTGGTTTGCTTGCCTCTTTGAAATGAATTGGTGCTGCAGGTTCTGGCTTCCTTCAGACGTTTAAATCCAGTCTGTAATCAGGAACCGTCATTCATCAACCATGGATGGATCCTCATGGAGAAGTTTTTTTCGGTCAACTCTACATTATGGACTTACCTTCACAAGGTTTTACTCCCCAGAGGAGAAGCCTGAGGTTAACCTCAACCATCAGCTTCTCTGCACTCAGAGATGGGATGGATCATCATACGGTAGCAACACAGATTACGACCTCTCAGATCAGCATTCCAGATCCAAGTTCATGGACATATGCTGGGTTGTTCACAACAGCTTCACAACCTTCTTAGTTTTGTTTTTGCTCAGGTGTTGGGTAGAGAAACATTACTAATAATAAGGAACTGCTGGGATTTGAACCCAAGATCTTCTGTTTACAAGACAGATGCTTTAACCAGCTAAGCTACAGTGCCTCTCAGACATGTAGTGTGTCTTGGGTGGTTCGAGCCATCGCCCCAACCAACACTCAGGATCTGTGAAGTTACTGAGCCTCCATAAAGTGTTTTTGTCCTTCCACCCACTGTCCATACCTGCTTATCCTTGACCTGTCTCCAGGTCACTGGGTGAGAGGGGGGCACACCCTGGACTGGTCCCCAAACAACATGCACACACTCTTAGCTAAGGGCAATTTAGAGACACCAATTAACTGAACAGTCATGCTTTTCAACAGTGGGAGGAAGCTGGTTTCATATTGGAATATATTTTAACAACGATAAATAGTTCAACAGGTTTAACTGCCTTATGGTCTGTCTGAGACAAGATGGTTACAGAGTTGACATTTTAAACTGTCTTTAATATCCTATATTAGCATGGTTAGCGTGGCTAGCATTACTGTAACAGCAGTCTCTGTGCTAGATGAAGGGATTAGAGAGCCTTACCTTAACTCTGAACCTGTTCCATGATAGACTGGTTCAGTGCTCAAAAGGATAAAACAGATCAACTTTGCAGTACTCTTTCATCCTTCCTGTTGTCTGCTAGAAGTCTCACTCTCTCCCTCACAGCTTTAATTAACTGCAGGAACATCTCGACATTTTTCTGTTAAATGTCTTCTTGGCTACCTGTGCTTCAGTTTTAACACCTCACTTCTTCATAAAATGACAACCTGAAATCTTGGGCCTTTGGTCTGGAAACTCCCCACATCTGGACCCCAGTGAGAAGCTCTGGTTAGTAAATCATTGTCCCCAGAAAAAGACAAAAAACACACTGCTGGGATATGAACCCTGGACCTTCTGTTTACAAGACCGACAATTTGACCCAATACACTACAGCGCCTCCTTATGGCAGGGAAGAATCTTTACTCCAACAAGTGTAGAAATATATTCGTCTGGGTTGAGGTTAGTTCAGCTTGAGCACCATAATCCCTGAAGAAAATGAGCAGGTGAGAAGCAGAGCCGCTGTTAATCAACGGCCGTCTGGGTTTCTGTCAATGTTTAGTTTTATTCTGTAGGTGCAGAATATTTTTTTACAGAATCCCTGGGTGGTAAATGCCTTCAATTATCTGGCACAGAATGGGAATTAAAGCGGGCTGGAGGTGAGCGGTGTCGACACAAACATCAAATTAAATTATAGCCAGTGGTTTTGTTGTGTTTATGTAACTGTTTCAAAGCTTTGTAAGTCTAATGTTATGGGATATTTCAACTGGAAACTGGTCAACTGGGGGCAGAACACAATAGAGGCGTTGATTAGTGTAAACAGAGAATTCGACCCAGTAAAATAAGAACCTGTCAGACTCCTTTAGATGCAGTTTGATGACTTCCAAACAGGTCGTCATTTGGATTTTATTGAGGGTGTTTGATGACAGCTGCTTGACCCGAAAGGTCTGAATCATTTAGAGCCGGTCTCTGAAGCTGGTTCCCAAGACTCACTCTGCTCCACTGTAGAATTACTACAAATATTAGGAACTATTTTCCTTTACGTCAAAATAGATCATTTTTTTTATTTGGTCTGTTAAGAGTTTTTTTATTCTAGTGAAACAAATTATTGTGGCTCCAATATATTTGAGTAAAATGCACCAAAAATAATATTTTAAATAAATAGTAATTACTTAGTAGATGATGGAGTAAATATTAGACTGTTTAAGGCAAGAGAGAAGAACGGGCATCTGAGACGTTTGCTAAGAAGACCAGGCTGCTGTGGTTTCTGATCAGTGTGGAAGAGACTCATGCCTATCCACGGCGCGGGGTGTGCACCCACATGTATGGTTGGGTCGTCATACATCTGCAGCAGGACTAATTATGCTGGCCTCACACCAAGGCTGCAACCTCATCACAGCAGTACCTTCTGGCAGCGTTCCAAGTAAGTTCTGACATTCTTCACATCGCGACTATTTGAACAGCTCATACTGCTGCTCTGGCTCCACTTAAAAGGATCTCAGCAGCAATAAAAAACAATCCACCCTCTTCTTTTCAGGTAATACCACACCCCTATTGCGCACAGTAACTAATATCCACCAGCTAATCGTAGAAGGAAAACCCCCAAAAAAACCTCCCAAAACCAAGTCCAAATTTCCCGCCCTTGTTTGGTTCCGGGTTGGGGGAACTGAAGGGGGAATTTGGGGCTGTTTTTCAGGACCAATTTTTAAATGTGAAGCAAATTTGTCAGGTAGTCCAAAATCTGTTTTACCACTGAGAAGTTTATAAAAGTGTCCACACAGAGCACTGGACGGGATTAAAGTTGTTTAACATGCAGGAGGGAACACTCAGTTGGATCAGTAACTTTGTCATATAATCAGTTTGCTGAGGTGTTCTAAGAATTAAGGCACTGCTGGGATTTGAACCCAGGATCTTCTGTTTACAAGACAGACGCTTTGACCAGCTAAGCTACAGCACCTCATGAGCCTCCCAGTAGGTTCTGGACACTGATTTGTGGTTAGTATGGTCAAACCTGCGTAGGTCCAAGCACCAAAAACCAACACCCAGAACATTATCAATCAGCTTCTATAAAGTTTTTCATGAAGTTGCATACTTTCAAACATGTTGTTTTACACTTAACTTTTTCCTACTAATTGGATCTAATGACAGATGAGCCAGCGATGGTTAGCCCTAAAAACAGAGCGATCTGAGTGGAAAGAACCAAGAGATAAAATGATTTAACCCAATCACAAAGGCACCATGGTCCAATATGCACTAAACGTGGAAATAATGAGAGAGAAAACATGGTGTTCACTGCCCTGCTTTGGATATGCAGTTAAAACCAGATATTTACATACACTGTAGAAAAAGACAGACCCATTCTTCCCTCACTGTCGGCCCTTAAATCAGAACGTTTTCACCTGTTTTAAGGCAGGTAGTATTTCCAACATTATGTCCATTTGCTAAAAGCCAAAATGACTACAGAGAATTTTTGACTTTCTACAAAATTAGAAGTTTCTTACATTTACTCAGCATTTTGTAGTATTGACCTTTAAACTGTATTTCTCATCCTTCAACAAGCTTCTCACGTTAGTTTGCTGGAGTTTCGGCCCAATCCTTCTGACTAGGTCAGAACTGGGTCAGATTTGTAGGACGTTTTGCTCAAACCCACCTTTTCAATTCTGTCCACAAGTGTTTTATGGGACTGAGTTAAGGGATTCTGGTGGTTCAATTCAATTCAGTTTATTTATATAGCGCCAATTCACAACACGTCGTCTCAAGGCTCTTCACAAAAGTCAGGTTCATACATTCCAATTAATCTTAATCATTGAACAGTGCAGTCAGATTCAGTTATTTATTCAAATTGGATAAAAATTTTTCTATCTAAGGAAACCCAGCAGATTGCATCCAGTCAGTGACTTGCAGCATTCCCCTCCCGGATGATCATGTAGAGACAGTGGACAGTCACTGGGGTTGACTTTGCAGCAATCCCTCATACTGAGCATGCATGTAGCGACAGTGGAGAGGAAAAACTCCCTTTTAAAAGGGGGAAAAACCTCCAGCAGAACCAACCAGGCTCAGTGGGGGGGCCATCTGCCACGACCGACTGGGGGTTAGAGAGAACAGAGCAGAGACGCAAAGAGAAAAAAAAAGCACTGATCCAGGAGTACTTTCTATGGGAAGGAAAAAGGTAAATGTTAATGGATGTACAGGGGTTGGACAAAAAACGAAACACCTGGTTTTTAGACCACAAAAATTTTTTTAGTATGGTGTCCTCCTTTTGTGGCCAATACAGCATCAATTCGTCTTGGGGAATGATATACACAAGTCCTGCACAGTGGTCAGAGGATTTTAAGCCATTCTTTTTGCAGGATAGTGGCCAGGTCACTACGTGATACTGGTGGAGGAAAACGTTTCCTGTCTCGCTCCTCCAAAACACCCCAAAGTGGCTCAATAATATTTAGATCTGGTGACTGTGCAGGCCATGGGAGATGTTCAACTTCACTTTCATGTTCATCAAACCAATCTTTCACCAGTCTTGCTGTGTGTATTGGTGCATTGTCATCCTGATACATGGCACCGCCTTCAGGATACAATGTTTGAAACCCTTTTTATGGGGCCCTTCCCCCAAAAATGGTTCTGTAGTCCTTGGCAGTGACACGCCCCTCTAGCACAAGTATTGGGCCAAGGGAATGCCATGATATGGGCAGCCCCCAACCATCACTGATCCACCCCCATGCTCTACTCTGGGCATGCAACAGTCTGGGTGGTACACTTCTTTGGGGCTTCTCCACACCGTAAACTCTCCGGATGTGGGGAAAACAGTAAAGGTGGACTCATCAGTGAACAATACATGTTTCACATTGTCCACAGCCCAAGATCTGCGATCCTTGCACCATGAAAACCGGACGTTTGGCATTGGCATGAGTGACCAAGGTTTGGCTATAGGCCAGCCGGCCGTGTATATTGACCCTGCGGAGCTCTCCGGTGGACAGTTCTGGTGGAAACAGGAGAGTTGAGGTTGGCACATTTAATTCTGCCGTGATTTGGGCAGCCGTGTTTTATGTTTTTTTGATACAATCCGGGTTAGCCCAAACATCCCTTCCACACAGCTTCCTCTTGCGTCAACAGGTTAATCCTGTTGGATGTGGTTCGTCCTTCTTGGTGGTATGCTGACATTACCCTGGATACCGTGGCTCTTGATACATCACAAAGACTTGCTGTCTTGGTCACAGATGCGCAGCAAGATGTGCACCAACAATTTTGTCCTCTTTTGAACTCTGTTATGTCACCCTCATAATGTTGTGGCATTTCAATATTTTGAGCAAAACTGTGCTCTTACCCTCCTAATTGAACCTTCACCACTCTGCTCTTACTGTGCAATGTGCAATCAATGAAGACTGGCTACCAGGCTGGTCCAATTTAGCCATGAAACCTCCCACACTAAAATGACAGGTGTTTCAGTTTCATTGTCTAACCCCTGTAGCTCCTTTAGTCGTTTCACCTAGAAAGAAGAACAGATAAACTCTGAGCCAGTTTTCAATGTTAGAGTCTGAAGAGAGCACATAGAGTTAGTTACAGTAAAAGCTCAGTCAGTAGCTATGTCTAGGAGAGAGAAAGGGTTAAACCACTGAAAGACAGGGCAATGTGGATCATCTGTAGAGGTGAGCATTAACTTGTTGCCAGCAGAAGCTTGGAGGATTCCCCTCTCCAGAAAGGTGTTACAGGTAGACACAGAGTCAGGCCAGGTGTAGCTTCTAGGAAGAGAAAAGAGAGAACAAAGTTAAAAGCTGAAATAACAGCAAATAATACAAAATTGGAGAGTAGTATGAGAATATAGCGAAGAGGGTGAAAGTGGTCATTATGTCCTCCAGCAGCCTAAGCCTATAGCAGCATAACTACAGAGATAGCTCAGGATAACCTAAGCCACTCTAACTATAAGCTTTATCAAAAAGGAAAGTTTTAAGCCTAGCCTTAAAAGTAGACAGTTTTGTCCATCTAGAGCCCCCTGATGGCCATTGTTTATACTAAAAACCACAACGATTGGTATACCTCTCCTCTGTCAGATTGACCATAACTATTGGAAAAGAGAGGGGTCATACAGGTAGCAGAAAATGGAGGGTGGTTGTTTGCACCTCAACCATAACTGAGCCGGTTTTAGGCTAAACCTGACTCCCCCTTACTCTCCATCCACAAGGGGAGAAGAAGACGGAGGTAAAAAAAGGAAGATAGCTCAGGATAACCTAAGCCACTCTAACCATAAGCTTTATCAAAAAGGAAAGTTTTAAGCCTAGCCTTAAAAGTAGACAGGGTGTCCCCCTCACGGACTAAAACTGGGAGCTGTTCCTCAGGAGGGAAGCCTGATAAACTAAAGCATCTGCCTCCCATTCTACTTCTAGAGACTCTAGAACCACCAGTAAACCTGCAGTCTGAGAACGAAGTGCTCTGTTAGGAACATATGGAACAATCAGATCTCTGATGTATGATGGAGCTAGATCATTAAGGGCTTTATATGTGAGGAGGATGAATTTTAAATTCTATTCTGGATTTAACGGAGCAATGAAGGGAAGCTAAAGTAGGGGAAATATGATCTCTCTTTTTAATTTTTCATCAGAACTCTTGCTGCAGCATTTTGATCAGCTGAAGGCTTTTAACTGCATTTTTGTGGACATCCTGATAGTAAAGAATTACAATAGTCCAGCCTTGAAGTAACAAATGCATGGACTAGTTTTTCAGCGACAATCCTGGACAGGATATTTCTAATTTTGGCAATGTTCCGGAGATGAAGAAGGAAATCCTAGAAACCTGTTTAACATGGGATTTAAATGACATGTCCTGGTCAAAAATAACACCAAGGTTTTTTACTTTATTATCGGAGGTCAATTAATACCATCCAGGTTAAGTGATTGACTAAGCAGTTTCTTTTGTTAACGACACTCTGGTCCAAAGACGAAAACTTCTGTCTTGTTTTGAATTTAGAAGCAAAAATTTAAAGTCATCCAAGTTTTTTGTGTCTTCAAGACATGCTTGTAGTCTATCTAACTGGTTGGGCTCATCAGGATTTTAGGGGATAAGTAAAGCTGAGTGTCATCAGCGTAACAGTGAAAAAAATTTATTCCTATGCTGCCTGATAATTTGACCTAATTGAGAGCATATATATAGTAAAGAGAATTGGCCCAAGTACTGAACCCTGTGGTTACTCACAATTAACCCTGGATTTAAAAAGATGATTTATCATTTACATGAACAAACTGGAATCTGTCAGACAGATAAGATTTAAACCAGCCTAGCGCTGTTCCCCTGATCCCTACAGCATATTCCAGCCCTTTTCTAAGAGAATATTATGATCGCCTGTATCAAATGCAGCACTGAGATCTAACAGAACAGTACAGACACAACTTCCATTATCTGAGGCAATAAGAATATCAATATTGACTTTTCAGCAGAGCTGTTTCAGTGCTATGATGAGCTCTGAAACCTGACTAAAACTCTTCAAACAGGTCATTGCTGTGTAAATGCTCACACATTTGATTAGCAACTTTTTCTCAAGAATTTTAGATAAGAATGGAAGATTGAGATCTGTCTTGTAATTTATTAAGTCATCTCGATCAAGCGAAGGTTTTCTTAAGCAAAGGTTTAATTACAGCTACCTTAAAACCGCTTGTGGTACATATCCATTTACTAAAGATAGATTTAATCATATCTAAAATGGGGCTGGTAATCGAGGGGAACACTTCCTTAAATAATTTCGTTGGGATTGGTCTAACTAAAAAGGTTGAAGGTTTAGATGAAGCTAATATTTCTGATAACTCAGGAAGCTCCCCAGGATCAAAACAGTCCAAACACAGATCAGGTTCTACAGTTACTTTCCAATGTTGTCTCACTTGTTGAGGATGAAGTAATCATCTTCGAGAGTATGTCAAAGATTTTCTTAGTAGAATCAATTTTATTTTGGAGAATCCATAAAGTCATGACTTGGCTGAGAGCTAAGGGAATGGATGGCTCAACAGAGCTATGACTCTGTGTAAGTTTTAGCAACTGTAGTAAAGAGAAACCTAGGATTATCTTGTTCTCTTCTATTAAGGATGAGAAAATAGCTGTTCTAGCTTGGTGAAGTGTCTTTTTATACAACAATAGGCTATTTTTCCAGATTAAGTAGGAATCCTCTAGTTTGTATAGAGCGCCATTTTCTCTCCAATTTTTCTAACATTGTGCTTTTAAAATATGCAGCTCTGAATTAAACCAGGGAGCCAACCTCCTATGATAATTACCTCTTTTTCAGGGGGCTTGCATTGCCTAATGCACCACGCAATGATGAAGTAACAACTATGAACCAAGAGAATCAATTTGTGAAGGAGAAGAAACAAAATTATTGCCCTCCACTCTGTTTTTCTGTGATAATGAGGAAATTAAAAGTGTAGCAGATTCTTTAAAGGTTGTCACAGCATCGTCTGATAATGATCTACTGTAATGAAATTTTCTTTCAGGTGTGGAGTACTGGTTAAATTAAACTCAAAGGTTATTAAAAAATGGTCAGACAGCACAGGGTTATGAGAAAATATTGTTATGTCTTTACACTCAATGCCATATGTCAGCACAAGGTCCAGAGAATGAAGACAAAGGTGGGTAGGTTTGTTAATGTTTTGGCAAAGCCAATTGAGTCTAAGATACCATTAAAGGCTATATTTAAGCTATCACTTTCAGTGTCAACATGATGTAAAATCCCCCCACTATAATACTTTATTTTATCTGTATTTAAAACTAAATCAGATAAAAGGTCTGAAAACTGATCTAAAAATTGAGAGTAAGGGCCTGGTGGACGGTACAAAACAACAAACAGAAGTGGTTTTAGTGCTTTACAATTTGGATGAGGAAAACTAAGGATTACATATTCAAAAGAGTTGTAGCAATTGATTGGTCTGGGACTAGTCAATAAATCGGACTGAAAGATGGTTGCTACTCCTCCTCCTCGCCCAGTATTTCGAGGAATGTGAAAATTTAAATAATTAGTAGGATTTGACTCATTTATAGTAACATAATCCTCTTGCTGCAGCCAGGTTTCTGTGACGCAAAATAAATCAATCTGATTGTCACAAATCAGGTCACTAACTAGCAATGTCTTTGAAGAGAGAGATCTTATGTTCAGTAAGCCACATTTAATTGTTTTATTTTTTTTTTAGTCTGAATTGTGTTTATTTTTATGAGATTTTCCTGATTTCCTCCTTTTAGATTATTTTTTAATCTATTCAATTTTGGCCGTGGGCGAGACACTGTCTTAATAGGGTAATGGGTGGGTAGCAGTACAGAAGCTGCAGAGAGGAGTGTTAAACTACGACCCTGCTTCCTGGTCTGAACCCTGGGTTGTCAGAGGTTTGGAGAACTAATAAATTCGGCCAGATTCCTAGAAAGAAGAGCTGCTCCATCCAAAGTGGGATGGATGCCGTCTCTCCGGATCAGACCAGGTTTTCCCCAAAATGTTCGCCAATTATCAATGTAGCCCACATCGTTTTCTGGACACCACCTAGACAGCCAGTTGCTCCAAATCATTGCCTTAGTTGTCTTTAAGGCGTTTTAAGACTCATTTGGTGGGATGCTCAAGGCAGGGGAGTCCAGAGTCCGGCCCTGGGGCCCTGGGGCTAATTTTTTGCGGCCCCGACTGCAATTCAAGAATGGTGCAAATTTGGCCCACCAACACAGGTGGTTCACACAACACAGGTTTCTTTTCTACTCCAAATTTTTATCTACAGAATAAAACACAAAGTCTTCATGTTTTAGTAAATAGGGCCAAATTTATCCAGTGATTCTTATTTAAAAGGTAAATGTGGTGCTCCTAAATCAGCTTTTAATTAATTTCATTAACGTGTTGAAATACAGCAAGAAGAGTGACCAAAGCCTGTTCCTATTGCTGAGCATAGACTGTAAATTGTTTTCTATGCAGCAAATAGAAATCAATAAACTTTAAACGCCTTTCTTTTAAGGAGTTTCACTATGACCATGAAATAATTCATTTTAACCAGGCTGGACTGACTTCAGAACCTTTCAGCCCATGTTGATCCAGGACACAGCAGCATCTTCATTAGATCTTTAGCTTTTGTTCTGGGGTAGATTCACAAAAAATCCATTCTTCATTCAGCACAGAACCCATCAGGAACCCCACACATGGAGAACATGCAAACTCCATGCAGAAAGACAGGAATTGAACCCGTGACCTTCTTACTGCCAGGCAACAGTGCTACCAACTGCACCATTGTGCAGATTTAGATGATGTTAGGTCCTGTAGTGTTGCTGAGATGCACGCTAAATCCACCTCAGAGATAAACTCAAAGCCAAACAAAGGTGTTCTGGTTGGTTCATACGAGAAAATTGTGATAATTTAAGCAAGATCAGGATCCGAGATTTTTCTATCATTTTTGTTTAAAGCTAATCTGAAGCTTCTAGGTCATCTGGCACCGCCTCTGTTTGGTTCTGACCAGAAGGTGTCAGTTATAACTCTACAAATAACTCAGACTGTTTCTATTAAAGATGGTTTCCAGTTTACGACCAGCTCCTCCTCCCACATAAGGCCCAGCTGTGTCTGCAGCAGTGTAACAGTTGTAACACTCGGGTGTCAGAAGCCACAGACGAAGTGTAACAGCACCTGCAGGTCAGATGGGGTGCAGCATTCATGCTGCGGCAGCAGGGCGGCGCCGGTGAGCCGTAGTTTCACTCTGTAGTTTGATGTTGATGCTGTTTGACGTCTCGCCGCCTCTCTGCTCAGCCACAGTCAACACAGAGTACTTCACTCCCATTAACAATGAATGCTGTGTGTGTGTGTGTGTTTAAAACAGGTCAGCTTTTCCTTTCTGGAAGCGCTGCAGTGTTTCTGTTTATATCCTCAGCTTTACTGATTCTGCTTTTCATTTAATATAAAATGTTAAACTGGTCCTTACTGGTCCACACTGGTGGAGCTACAAACATCACATTAGTTTTTGTTTTTACTGAATGTTCAGGTTTGGATCCTAGCTTTAAAAGGATCTGGGCCATGCTAAAGGTGGATTTCTCTAATTTTAGTTCAGTTTTCACATTTTAATTATATATTGTCTCCTGAATGTAGAAAATATCATAACCAGGATTGAGGAATTTTATGCATGTATGAAATCAGAATGGATGTTCGAAATGAGTGAGGTGTTGACTCCCATTCACTGAGGTCAAGACTCACAACTGTGTCCTGTGAGAGATTTGGTTGGGGTTGCTGGAAGAATGTGGCTGTTGGGGTTACAGGGTGTCCAGTCTCTGTACAGCAAGGTGAGCATTCTCAACATGTTCTCACCATACAGTCGGGTCTCCCCGAGCATGTTGGACCAAGGCTTCCTCTTGTCTCCTATGCTGTTTGTGATGCTAATGGAAATGATCTCAAAGTGTGTTGTGGACCGGAGGGTTCCTGGGTTAGAACCTCAACATCATTTGGGGTCTTCAAGCCAAGACCATCATAGTGCTCTGCAGAAGTCTGCATGTGATTGTGAAGATGCCAGGTTGAGACTCAGCCACAGTGATGCTATGGAGCTAAAATGAAGCCATAAAGTATGTTCAAAAAATATTTTGAACGTGAAAATGAAATTCAAAGCTTTCAATTTTTTCAATTTTTTTTTAATAAACCTTATGGCCCCAATTTAACTCCATATATGTTCCGACCTGAGAATGAGATCCTGCAGAGTCCTGCAGGGGTTCGGGGTGGGGGTGGCCCATCACAACCGAGCAGAATCCTTTTCAAAATGGTTCCTTAATTTTTTTTGGTTTGGTTAAACAAAAAAAGCCCCTTTTTCAGTAAAAATCTCACAATGTGAAACATCTGAGTTTGTTGTCAATATTTCTACTTTAAGTTGGTCTCTAACAGCTGTGGACAGCTCCACATATCAGTGTTTGTGGCATGGAGGCCAGGTAATGAATTAACTCCAGATGGATGGATGGATGGATGGGGTAACTGGTTGGTTTAGCATGAACACTGGAAGGCCACAAGGGTCAGTTGTGTTTCCATACAACTGCAAACTGCCAGAGGGACGAGGGGGATGGTGTGTGTGTGTGGGTGTGTGGGTGTGTGTGCATCCGTGCGCTGAAAGAGTAAACAAGGAATAAGAAACAGAACCATGTGACCTGAATCATGCTGGTTGAAGGTCAGGCTTGGGAACGGAGGAAGAAATGTTACAACATCTGAAGCAGCTTGTCTCAAGAAATTAAATCCTCCTCACTAAACAGACAGAAGCAGCCAATACAGAACATTTACAGAACATAAGGTCCAAATAAAGCTATTACAACATAGGAACCGCATCTGGAGGAATAAAGATTTCAGATCAGCTCACAATGAGGGAAATGTATGCCTTTAAAGTAACAAAAGCCACCTATGTTGGTCATAATGCAACATAATGTTATCTGCTGCTCTTAGGCAGCCTCAGTCCTGGTCCCAGAGGGGAAGCATACCTTTCATCCTAGTTTTACCTTCCCGTTGGTTTTGGTGCTGAAGGCCTCTTAACATGACAAGGCCAAGGCTTTTTAACTTCTAGTTCGAGGTCATGATGACTGCAGCTGGCAGCTTCTCTATTATTATTATACGCAACTGATTTACATGTTTCACCACCTTGCAAGCATCCAGAAGAAGACCTAAACTGTCCCACTCAAACTTAACCCTCCGTCCTTGAGGGTTTAAAGGGAAACATGTGAGGTCACTAATGTGCAGCTGTAGAAATAAATTTAAACCAGTTTATCTGACATTTACGGAGCCCGCAAGGCAACATGGGGGGATTTTTTTCTTTTGTGTTCTCACACAATAGTCTTTGCGTTATCTTGCAATACTTGTGGGAGAGTTTCCAAACCAGACAACTGCAAAATGCAACAAACACCTATTTTTGAGATTTATTGAGTTTTATGTTGAAATCAGCCTTAGATAAAAGGATCTTCAATCAGACATAAGACCGTTATTATCCACAAGCTGTCAAACTACTGAACTCAGGACAATAATGCTGCACTAAACCACATTTGTGACACTTTATGAGCTTATTGCTGCTGCACGATGTGTACTTTTTTATTGCACGCCATAAGTGCTTTAGTTTTTATAGTGATTTGAACGGTTATTCCTGTCCCAACTATTTCATTGCATTGTTGACTGCGTGTTAACCTGTCTGTGACAAATAAACCATACCAAAGCCATACCAGTGCTGTTTGTTTTGTGAGCAGTTTTTCATGTTTGCTGCTGTTCCAAAATGCACAGCTTTCTCAAGGTGATGAACAACTTTTGCGAGGGAACACAAAGGTGCTGCGAGCGAATGCAAAAGTATTGCATGAGGGACGCAAAAGTAACCCCCCCCCGATGTCCCGTCGCGGGCTCTGTAGGGATTAGATTATCCGGATTGCCCTTAACTGGATAAATTCTTTGGGGTTCAGCATTCGTCTGAACTTTCTCTGATTTAATGCCATCATTTTCATTTCTTTCTGTTAATAATGCATCTTTTCTGGATTTTATTAGTATTGGTAACATTGCAAACTGTGTTAATGACTCAAAGGTAAAAGCAGAGCTTTGACTGGTCCAAAGTGAGACAAAAACACATCATGTAGGCCATAGTTTCTCCTTTACCTTCAGCTTGTTGCTGCTTCAGGACATGCAGGCGGCTCCACAAACCCAAACACTTATCGCCACCCTTCACGACCCCTCTGGCAGCTGTGTGTACGTATTCCTGTTTGAAGCTTATGTGAGGCGACAGACGGGTCTTTGGGGTCATTCTCCGAGTCGTCTGAGGACCCCGGTCGGTCCTGGCCAGACGCCCAAACTGTCTCATTGCTGGGCCAGGGAGATGGGGGGGCGTTCAGAACCAGGCACGCACACACAGAAAAATCAGGAGCAACCTGTCCTGGAATGACACCCAAAAACTGTTGGATGCAACAACTGTAGGCCAGTTTAGCTGGTTGCCCAAACAGTTCCTGAAAGAGCTTATTGCTGCTCATCTTTACAGCAATTCTTCCCTCTCTCCATGTTTGCTGGAAATTTGCAGAATTAGCAGAAATGAAATGGCTGGTCAAGCTGTCAGATCCTCTAACAGTAAAAATCGGGCCGTATTGTTGTTTTATTCAGAATTTTTCCACATTTGTTGCAGACATGATGAGCAATCTGAATGACAGAAGGTTGGAGTCATTAAAGTCATTAAACTTCATCCTCCACTGTTTTTCTAACAGCAACACACACATTCCTGTGGCTGGGGTGTGTGTGTGTGCATGTGTGTGTGTGTGTGTGTGTGTGTGTTGTGTGTGTGTGTGTGTGTGTGTGTGTGTGAAGCAAGGGCGGTGGGGGTTTCTGTTTGGACTTTTTTTTGCCTTCAGTTAATTCTGGAGCAGCAGCAGCTGCAGACCTTATAGTTCATTCTTCTTCAACAAGCAGCACCACCTGACCCAACCTGTCGCTGCTGTCTGTTTGTCTTTCTGGAGGATCCTGGAGACAAACTGACCACAGGACCACAAGGTTCCCGGGGATGAGGCTGAAGGTAAGACTGCAACCTCCAGACAGTCACATGTAGAAGTGGTCATCGAGGTTTATGAAGTTTGGATTGATGACGGCGAATCATACAGATGTGTTGTGAGTGTTTGGAAGTTGGGGCTTCAAAAGAATTGAAGTGGATTTAAAACCTTTTACATCTGTTGGAAGAATGAATGTGGAAGAAGTAAGTGGTCATAATGAAGATTGCTGTGTTAAACAAAAGTCTGGCATAGGCCAGCATAAACACTCTGACCTCCTGAAAGCTTTAGCCGAGAAGAATGCTAAAGTAAAAACGGAGAGACGAACAAGTTGTCCAGATTACACCAAGATCTCTGCAGCAAAGGGACTGTGAGAAGTTATAGGGACCGAGGAGGATCCAATGACCCGAGGAAGGGATCCAGCTACCTAAACCAAATGATCTCTGTCTTATTTTCATGAAGGTTCAGAAGGTTAGACTTCATCCAGGTCTTCGTGTCATTCAGGCAGTTCAGTAATAGTCACAGCAGATTATTGCAGTGTTGGACCTCTGTTAGCGCTGGTACTGATGGCTTTGCATGCACTATTGACTGCTATACCTTCCTTTTGATTAGGTCCACACAATTACAATGCAACCTTCTAGCTAATGTAATTGTTTTATTTTAAAAAAGTTTATGTTTTGGTCTCAAATAACTTTCTCAAGACAACATAGTAAGAAATCACCTGGCATACTTTTTGGAAAGTATTATAGAAAGGTTCTGAGTAAGTCTTTGTTTTTATTTTCCCGTCAGTGTTTTCTGGTAGCCCAGATCACTTGTCCTCCAGGCTCTCCAACAGTTTCTTAGAGCTTTTACTTTAGAGTTTGACTAATTTTTAAAGGATGGTATTTTGTTTAATTCATTAAATGGCTTCTAATGTTCTGATGGTTTTTGGTGGTTTGATTCCATCTGTAGTTAAAATCATTCATCAGGTTGTCACCCATCAAACATGTCATCCTCAAAAACTATGATTTATTCATCCAATGGTTACTATTATTTTCAAGATAATTAATGTTTTTATGTTAATCACTTAAAAAGTCATAAGACAGAGACAGTGGAGGTTTGTGTTAGCATCATAAATTCAGCTAAACGGTATAAGAGATAAATGAGTAAATTATAGACTTTGTAGGTGTGCAATAAGATTCAGCTGAGGTGTTAGCCATTTCCTGGTTCTGGTTTAATTTTTAATAAAGCCAGCTAGAAATGAGTGATTTGATAAAATTAAATGTGTTAAAACAAACCAAACCACACTGCTTACTGAGCAACATTAGCATAATGCTATGTCAGAGCTAACACATAATGTATAATCCTGTAATTAGCATGTCAATGCTAGCAAAACGCTGGCTGATGTAAAGCCAAAGCTGATATGCTAACAACGATTTAAAAACTTTAATATGCTGATGCTAATGTTTACAGCTAACTATGATCTTTAGACATGCTGATATTTAATTTAATCAAAGCTCATTAGTTTCTCAGACTTTAAGGTATCTTCTCCCCTCATTAGCCTGAACTGGACAGTTTAAATCTAATTTGGAGGGTTTGGGATTTAATTGTATTTAAAGCATACATTTTTAGGTCTATAGCATAGTTCCTTCACAATTTAATGAGTCAGCCATTTTCTGGATGTGTTCAGATATTTAAGTGCAAATATTATCACTGAAAAACAGAGTGGAGGGCAATAATTCTGTTTCTTCCCCTTCACAAATTGATTCTCTTGTTCAGAGTGTTACTTCATCATTGCGTGGTGCATTAGACAATGCAGCCCCCTTGAAAAAGAAGGTAATTATTCATAGGAGGCAGGCTCCCTGGTTTAATTTAGAGCTGCGTACTTTAAAGCACAATGTTAGACAATTGGAGAGAAAATGGCGCTCTACACACCTAGAGGATTCCTACTTAATCTGGAAAAATAGTCTACTGTTGTATAAAAAGACACTTCACCAAGCTAGAACAGCTTATTTCTCATCCTTAATAGAAGAGAACAAGAATAATCCTAGGTTTCTCTTTAATACAGTTGCTAAACTTACACAGAGTCATAGCTCTGTTGAGCCATCCATTCCCTTAGCTCTCAGCAGTCAGGACTTTATGGGATTCTTCCAGAATAAAATTGATTCTATTAAAAATAAAATCTTTGACATAGTCCCGAAGATGATTACTTCATCCTCGTCAAGTGAGACAACATTGGAAATAACTGTAGAACCTGATCTGTGTTTGGACTGTTTTGATCCTGTGGAGCTTCCTGAGTTATCAGAAATATTAGCTTCATCTAAACCTTAAACTTGTATGTTAGACCCAATCCCAACCAAATTATTTAAGGAAGTGTTCCCTCTGATTACCAGCCCCATTTTAGATATGATTAATCTATCCTTAGTAAATGGATATGTACCACAGGGTTTTAAGGTAGCTGTAATTAAACCTTTGCTTAAGAAACCTTCACTTGATCGAGATGACTTAATAAATTACAGACCGATATCCAATCTTCCATTCTTATCTAAAATCCTTGAGAAAATAGTTGCTAATCAAATGTGTGAGCATTTACACAGCAATGACCTGTTTGAAGAGTTTCAGTCAGGCTTCAGAGCTCATCATAGCACTGAAACAGCTCTGCTGAAAGTCACTAATGATATTCTTATGGCCTCAGATAATGGACTTGTGTCTGTACTGGTTCTGTTAGATCTCAGAGCTGCATTTGATACAGTCGATCATAATATTCTCTTAGAAAGGCTGGAATATGCTGTAGGGATCAGGGGAACAGCGCTAGGCTGGTTTAAAACTTTCAGCGCTAGGCTTAAAACTTTCCTTTTTGATTAAGCTTATAGTTAGAGTGGCTTAGGATATCCTGAGCTATCTCTGTAGTTATGTTGCTATAGGCTTAGGCTGATGATACACTTGGCCTTGTCTTTCAGTGTTTAACCCTGTCTCTCTCCAACTGACTGAGCTTTTACTGTAACTAACTCTCTGTGCTCTCTTTCAGACTCCAACATTGAAAACTGGCTCAGAGTTTATCTGTTATTTCTTTCTAGGTGAAACGACTAAAGGAGCTACATCCATTAACATTTACCTTTTCCTTCCCATAGAAAGTACTCCTGGATCAGTGCTTCTTTGTTCTCTTTGTGTCTCTGCTCTGTTCTCTCTAACCCCCAGTCGGTCGTGGCAGATGGCCGCTCACACTGAGCCTGGTTCTGGTTCTGCTGGAGGTTTCTTCCTGTTAGAAGGGAGTTTTTCCTCTCCACTGTCTCTACATGCTCATCCGGGAAGAGTGAATGCTGCAAGTCACTGACTGGATGCAATCTGCTGGGTTTCCTTAGATAGAAAAACTATTTATCCAGTTTGAATAAATAACAGAATCTGACTGCACTGTTCAATGATTAGAATTAATTGGAATGTATGTACCTGACTTTTGTGAAGTGCCTTGAGACGACATGTGTTGTGAATTGGCGCTACATAGATAAAACTGAATTGAATTGAATATTAAAACGTCATAATTTAGCATGACCTAAACTCAGTGATACAGTCAAGGGAGGCAGGTGAAGCAAAGCCTCACCTGTCATCATGACAAGTAAAATACTAATAAAAAGAGAAAATCAATTCGTCCACTGGACTGTTTTATACATTTATTTTCTGTATGATTTCAACATTTTTATGGTCAAAATTGCTGAATTTACGCATTATCGATTCAAATAGATGGGAGACGGGCAAGGTGAGGCCGTGAATAGCTGTGCCTGATGGCGCTGTGTCACTCACTGACTGACGCAGGCAGTTGGCGGATGCCCATTGCTGTCTTTCCAGTATACATGCTGGGTTACACATGTACTAAACAGTCTGTCTAATATATTTAATGAATGTGTGTGACATAGGCAAAAAGTACCACGCCACACTGATAGGGGGCAGTGCTGAGCCCCATCGGCACAGACAGCTAACAACACGTCGCTACGAACTCTTCAGCTACGCAAAGGTCATAGGTGTTTTCACCAGTAAGTCATGAAACCACACTTTTTAAAGAAAATTTGGTCCCACAAAATGGAAGATTGCTTCTCAACACTGGAAACTGATTTTTCTAAACTGGATTTTAGGTCGAAACATGAGGTTTTATAAAAGAGGAAGAGCAACTCTGGAGCTGAAACATCTGCTTCTAACAAGTTAGAGGAAGGTGACCCGCTCTTTCAACCGGAGTGGTCCGCCTGAAAACAGTGCGGAGTCCACGGGTTTGAGCTGGCATTGAATGGGCAGCACAGACTGAACTTTAAGGTCCACAACTGGAAGATGAGGGAGAACCGTGAGATTTAAAAAGACCTGATTAATGCAACCTGTTCCATGGACTTCATATAGAAATAAAGGTGAGATCATACACGATTTATAGTTTTAATTAAACAAAACAGACCAGCAAAAATTTAAAAAATAATTATTATAAAATAATAATTAAATTTAATCTTCCTTTATTTTTATTGCCATTGTATGGAGTTGATTAAAGCAGAACTAAAAGCTTTAAAACTTAACTGAATTGTTTCAGTTAAGGTTATAATTGAAATAAAAGCCTGTATTATAAGTTCATAAATTTGTCTCCAGAGGAGTCTGTACTTCCAGTCATGAACCTCACAGCACATCGCTTCCTAAACTGCTTCAGCTTGTTGGATTCATGTTAGCAGCTGCTGACATAACAACAATGTTGCACATTAATAACGACATTAATGAACTCTGGTGCATTCTTCTCCATCCTGCCAGGATTTGTTTATGCCGTTTCTGGGAACTGATGCATAAAACAAAAACCTGCATATTGTTTAAAATGCAACAGCTACAACCCCTTTTTTACTGTAGACATGAAATATTGCAAGCTTTAAGCTGAATTATTTATGCTGGCCTAAGATTTATTTATATGTATTTTTTCAGTGTTTTCTTTACTAAGTTGTTTTCATTTATCTTTAGTTCTTGAGATTTTCTATTTTCTATTTTTTCTTACTTTGTTGCCTTCTTAGTTACGTTTGTATCTGTGCTTTAACTATACCTCCGGTGTTCTGGACAGTTACAGTTGAGGCAGCATTACCTTCGTTGCCTTAGCCATCTATGAGCAACATTTGTTGCTGTTTGAAAAGTGATTGATTAATTGATAATGAGGGAGTTTCAGTTAGTTTTTACTGGACTTAATGTGGTCCGATGCATTAATTAGCGGATGAACTTGTCTCTGAATATATGGACTGAATGTTTTCTGTATTATTTAGGCTCTTGTGGTGCCGGATCTTTAATTTGTGTTCTGTGGGTTTGAGTTGTGAGCTGCTCTTGCGATGAATGCTGTATTTCCTGTGTATAATCACTGGCCACTTTATTAGGCACACCTTGCCAGAACCAGGTTGGACTCGTGGCACAGATTCAACAAGCTTTCTGGTCCTCTGACAAGATAGAGTCAAACATTGGCTGCAGCTTTGTTGGTTGAGCATCCATGATCCTGTTCCACCACAACCATTGGAGTCCAAGGAACTCACTGTCATGTTGAAGAAACCAGCTTGAGATGATCTAAACTTTGTAAAAAGCAGCATTATCCTGCTGGAAGGAACCAACAGAAGATGGGTCCACTGTGGTTATTAAGGGATGGAGATGATTAGCAACCAAACTGATGTCTGTGGTGTTTAAATGATGCTCAGCTGGGGCCCAAAGTGTGCCAAGAAATATCCCATCCTACCACCATCAGCCTGAACCATTGATTCAAGGCAGGATGGGTCCATGCTCACATTCATCGGGCCCATCAGTTCTGGTCCAGTTCTGGTGAGTCAGAGTGAACTGTAGCCTCAGTTTCCTGTTCTGAGCTGGCAGGAGTGGCACCTGATGTGGTCGTCTGCTGCTGTAGCTCATCTGCTTCAAGGTTCCACCTGCTGCTGTTTTCTTTCCATCATCTGGAACCAGTCGGCCCATTCTCCTCTGACCTCTGACCTCTGAGGCATCTTCCTCTCTTCTCAGACCCTCCTCTACAAACCTGAGAGAAGTTGTGGGTTAAAATCCCTGTAGATCAGCAGGTTCTGGCACCAACAACCATGCTTTGTTCAGAGTCACTTAAATCTAATTTCTTTCTCACTCCGATGCTCAGTTTGAACTTCAGCGAGTCGTCTTCATCACATCTAGATGCCTTCATGCATTAGATCGCTGCCCTGTGATTGGCTGATTTGCTGTTTCTGTAACCAAGCAGTTGTACCTAATAAAGTGGCCACAAAGCATCTATAAACTCATCAGTTCTTCTCATACCTGCTGGGTCTTCTGTTGACCCTCTGCTCCATGGCTCAGGTTCTGGTTCCACATCATGAATCGTGTGTTGATTGTTAGTTGATGACTCTGGTTTAGAGAAGCTGCTGAAAGCAACATTTGGGACAGAGACATTTCTAATCTGACAAACTGACCAGTGTTCAGCATCTAACACCTTCCGTCATGTGACCCAACATCTCACCTTGTGGTCGGGTCAGAAACTACTAACAGATGAAGATGAGCTCATTTCAGGAAGTTCTCTGAATGTGATCTTAGTGAGCCTGAAGGTGTGAAGCAGCTTCATAGCAGGAACAAAACAGAGAACATGAGCCCCTGAAACAGAACACCTGCAGCATCCATTACAGTCAGAAGATCCTGGTACTGACACCAGAAACAGAGCTGAGGTTAGACCGCCAAAACTTTAAATTAAGAGGAAAATTTAGTGGAGGGATCAAACAGGAAAAAACCGATGGACCAACTAAAACCCGTTTGAATGAAAACTAAAACGTTCTAGAAAAGTTCAGCAAAAATTTAAGTTGAAGATGAGCTTTATTCTTCATCTTTTACTTTTGTATCAAACAGTCCGAATAAAAGCTTTAAATTATATTGAATTTTGACTCAAGTTTGGCATTTATTCAGGTTGGATCTATGATGAAACATAGCAGCATCACCAGCAGGTCAGACGTTGAGAGCGAAACCAGAAATTAATTTAGTGATTGAGCTTCGAAGCATCTCTGTGAGCAGAAAACATCCAATTCTGGACAGAAAAGGAAAAAAGCAGCCAGAGTCCAAAGAGAAACAAACTTTACTCTTATTCTGGAGTATGTTACAGATACAGGATATTATTAGTATTAAATCAGAGCATTAGATGAATAATGTTTAGTGAATGAACCCTGTTAAAATAAATCAGTCGATATCTTGATTCTGTATTTATTTGTCCATCAGTGTGATTCAGCTTCTCATTTACCTTCAGATACCTGGAGACAGTCTAACCTCTGCTTCTGGAAACCTGCATGTTTTCAGATAAACTGGTTCCTGATCCAAGGTTCTGATCAAATCTGCTGAGAAAAGGAGCTGGCATGATGAGGTCGGACCAGAACCAGCTGCATGAATAAGATCAGAACCCTGGAGGAGTGAAGAAGGTAAAAGAGGAAGGTGAATGAAACCAAAAACACCAAATCTGTGACTGAAACTGTAAATCAGGGCTTGGTTTCCTGCTTATTCATGTATTTAATTAGTTCATCATTTAGTCAACTTAACCGTTTACAGCTTTTGGAAATAAAATGTTTTTTAAATTTGTGTTAATCACATATAAATTAAACTTAAACTTTATTATGAATAAAACATCAAATAAAATTATATTCATTATTTATGTATTTATTTAATTAATTAATTAACTGCATATTATAAGTTTTATGAAAAACTAATTTTAAAAATAATATAATGAATATTTAGAATACATTCTAAAATACAATTAAATGTGTGTTAAATAAAAAAAATAATCTCTTAAATGTTGTAATTAATTTATAATTAAGTTATAACATTGTTACGTATATTATAATAAAATATTAAATTAGGAAATGTACAAAATGTGACTTTTTTTACATTTTAAAAACATTTTTAAAAAAGTTTAATTGAATTATAAATGAGAAAATGCCCTGAATTAAATGCTTATAATGCTAATATAATGAGATTTTCTCCAGTTGATGTTCCTGTGGTGATGAAACCAGCAGGAACAGAGATGTTCAGAGTGAGAAGATGTGAAGATGCTCTCAGGAGTTTCATTCCTTCAGTCTCCATCAGGGGGCAGCAGAGTCCCTGCTGCACCATGAGAAGGTCAGATGAGGTTTCATCCTCTTCTGTGTTGTTAGAGGAACTGGTACCATCTGAACGGTTCTTTTCAGAGACAGGATGATTATGATTGGAATAGGTTCTATTTATTTATTTATCCTGGGAGGTCTGCAGCGGAGGAGATAAAATGCTGTTAAACCAGATTAGGTTTCTCTCTCATCAGTGAAGGGTTGAGTTTCAGAGATTAAAGAAGCTGTTTAATCTAAAATTGTTGTTGTGTTATTATTTTAGTCTAAAACCTTTGGTGAACTGGAGTGGGATCGAATCAGTGATCCCTGTATTTAATCCAGTCCTCCTTTTGTCTGGAGGAGAAGCTCTATTGCCAGATTCAGCCCAGTTGCCTTCGCTGACTCTGAAGAAGAACTGGGTTCTGTTTGAATTCTGGATTAGATCTGAAAGATCAGGACCAACCTGCTCATCTGTGATTTCTGTAAAAACTGAAGCCCCTCAGAGATGTTCTGTTCAAGAAGTTAACAGCCAGCCCTCACGCTGTTGCTGCTACTACAGGAATAAAGAGAGGAAGTCACAACCAATTGATTAATTAATCACCTGGACGTCATCTCAACATCCCATTAAAAGCAGGAGTTTTCTTAGTTTTCTGCAGACAGGTGTGTAAACGCACTGCCAGGGTGGAAAGACATCAGCAATGACCTCAGAGCTGCTGCTGTGCATCAATCTGGGAAGGATAATTAGGACGAACCAGCAAATTCAGGCCAAGGTCAGAGAGTTCAACGCTATGAGAAATGACCAAAACATCAGAGAGCTCCTTTTCAGACTTTGCAGGCCTCAGGTAGCAGGTTAAAGGTCGTGACAGTTGCCTGTTGGAGAGAGTTTGTTCTTTCTAAAAAGAAGATAGCAATACAACTTAGGTTTGTTGTTTAGGTAAGTTGTTTTTGAATGAACCCCTATGGAAGGATGTCCTTTGGACAGATGAGAGCAAAGTGAAGATGTTTGACCTTAATAGATGGCTTCATGTTTGGAGGAAACCTTGTGATGTTCTCACGTCCAGCTCAAGAGCTTCGCTTCAGTCCAACAAGAAGTTGGTGTGTTAAAAACAACTCGGATTGGTTGCCTTGTGTGATGTCATCAGAGGGAGGTGTGTGTGGAAATTTATTTTGGAGAGGGTAGATTTTGTTGTGATTAAAATCATTTTTTAACTAATAGAAATCCTGACCATGACATGTTGCTGTAGGTGAAGAACTGTCTCTAAGCTGAATTTAACAGCTTCAACAGAAACTTCCACCCAAAAGGTTGTGGTAAATGTTAGCAGTGAAATAGTTTTTGATCATTACTCTAGTTACTGGTGTCTGATTTTTGGACTACAGGGTGGGCCACTTATAAAATAAATAAAATGGGAATGGTTGGTCATATTAACTTCCTGTTTGTGACACATTAGTATATGTGAGGGGGGAAACTTTTCAAGATGGGTGGTGGCCATGTCGGCCATTTTGAAGTCGGCCATTTTGAATTCAACTTTTGTTTTTTCAATAGGAAGAGGGTCATGTGACACATCGAACCTATTGGGAATTTCACAAGAAACACAATGGTGTGCTTGGTTTTAACGTAACTTTATTCTTTCATGAGTTATTTACAAGTTTCTGACCACTTATACAATGTGTTCAATGTGCTGCCCATTGTGTTGGATTGTCAAAGCAACCCTCTTCTCCCACTCTTCACACACTGATAGCAACACCGCAGGAGAAATGCTAGCACAGGCTTCCAGTATCCGTAGTCTCAGGTGCTGCACGTCTCGTATCTATTCCCAATTCCCAATAGGTTTGATGTGTCACATTACCCTCTTCCTATTGAAAAAACAAAAGTTGAATTCAAAATGGCCGACCCATTTTATTAAGGTGTATCCATATAAATGGTCCACCCTGTAGTTAAACAAAAAGCTTTTTCAAACACTGAATAGGCTTCATCACATTTCAGTGGTTTTTATATAAAATGACGGCATTATGGGAGAAGAGGAAAAACCAACCAGAAACATTACCCATAATATTTGGATTGTAGATGTCTGAGAAGTTGGAAGTTAGAAAATCTTCTGTACATCCATGTTTTTTTTATCCCTGGATGGGAAGAACATCCATGAGGAAAATCTGAAGCTGAGATCCAAACACAGACGAATGAAAACTGTAAAAATTATTTTTCCTGGAAATATGTTTGAGAAATCTGAGCTGCTGATGGTTAATAAGATGAATGACCAGATAGTTAAACTATTCTTTTTATTATACAGTTAATCCCATAAAGATTCACACACCTGACTTAGATTTATTTATAATTATTAGAAGTGTGTTTCTGATTGGAGGACAACATTTTCTTTATATTTGAACAAAACTGCCATGTCTGAAATGATTTAGAAGCTTCTCATTAATTAGTGGAAGAATCTTTCCTGACGTTACAGCCGTCAAACCCTTCTAACATCTGAGCAGCTTTCTGCATGTTTCCACAATCTTTAAATGATTTATCCTCGTTGATAAGGATAAATAGTCTTTAGTTGGAAGGTCTCATCACCATAACCCTAATCAGAACTCTGACTGGGCCGCTTCAGAATCCTAATACTACTTCCTGTCAGAAGAAACCTGTCGGTCAAATTAAAAGATAGTTTTGGCTTTACTGTGAAAGAGCTGGCTAACAGAAATCTGCTTACAGGATCCTATTATATGTCAAACTGGCTTTCCATATAACATCTGATTAGATTAAGTATGATTTGCTACATGGTTCAGGACATCAGCGTCACATCGGGCCAACATTACCCGAGGTGAAAGTCCTCAGGGGCCAAAATCTGTTTGCTTTTTAAAAATAATTTTATTGTGAATTAATTTATTTTCACCTGCTCAGAAATGAATTAAACAAGCAATAGTTTAATGAAGCAAATTAGAAAAGAACAAATCTGAAAAAGGTCTCAGATATTCAGGTTCTTTAACTTTGTGGGTCGAATGTTTTCTATTTTGTTTGTCCAGAAAATGTTTTTATTTTATTCCCAGCAGCCAAAGTTAGGAAGTCTGTTTCTGAGTGTTTGTTTCCCACCCAAAAACCTGGTTAATAACAGAAAATAATCGGTATTATACCAAACATTTTCCTTTCATGAAGAAATAAATCTGCATCGGCTCCATTGGCCCTGCAGAGCCAAAGTTATACCTGTCCTTAAAAGAGGTCAGAGGTCACACTGATTATTCCCACTGGTCTCTGGGCAGACTTTGGACACCCCTGGTTTAGGAGGACATACGTTTCAGTTTATTTTCAGTTAATGCAGCAGAAACTTTAAAACACAAACCAGGAGAGACGGAAAGAGATTTTATTTCATTTTGGTGAGAAAACAGGAAAATAAAGCAGATGATGCATGAACTACAAATATGGCTGACAATTAAAACCAGCAGTTATGTCTAAACAGAAAGCGAACAAACGGAAATAAAGAGTGAAACGATGTTTACAGGATAAAATACTTCCTAAATGTAACAAGAGAAAGCTCAGACACCAGGATAGAGCTCCACCCTTTAACATCAGCATTCATATCCTTTTTAAATAAAATTACATTTGGAAATATGTTTGCATTTTTAGTATCGCTCCGTTTATTTCCTGGCAACACCAAGATGATAAAAAATATCTGTGAATATAAATTTAACCGCTCACCTTTTCTTATCTGGTGTCTGTGAAGCTTAACATTAAGCTATTCTACATCATAAATCTGTTTTATAGGTTTTAGCCATTAATAACCAGTTTAGTCGTTGGAAACAGTGAGGAACCAGTACCCATTTCTTGTTAAATCTACAGACCTCGGTTAGAACCAGGGGAGGCATGTCCCTCAGTCCATTCGGTCCACAGACTTCCTGTCCTTTCTCTTGGTTTGGTGAAACTTGCAACAAGACTAATGTTCAGAGAATAGAGCACCTAGACAGCCAGGTTCTCTCTGACCCGATCCAGACCGTTTTCTACAGTATCAGAACCAGCCCTGTTAAGGTAAAAACTAACAGAAAACCCACCCTGGTAAATGCAGTTGGCGCCTGTGTTCAGCTGGCACTCAGGGATCATTTCTACAAACTTCAACAATCACCATCAAAAACATCAATTAAATGAAGATGGAGACGTTGTCACGGTAACCAAGGTTCTAAAGAATCACGATTTTAAAACGGCTCATTTTACAGTTTAAATTCATTTTAATGCTGACTGCAGGATCTACCTGAGCAGGTAGCCTGACTAACTAACCAGCCAACATCAGCTTGTTGGACTCCATGAAGAACAAATGTCTAAAGGGGAAAATCTGCGCAATAAGCAGACACAAACTACTAAAATTAACATCTATTTGTTCTGTATTTTTAGATTAAATCTATGTGTCAAAATCAAAATAGCAATGAATAAATGTTTTTGATAAGATTTTTATAACAGTTATAATATGATTTCATGTTTAGCAGCAGCAGGAATAATTGTTACTTTTCTTTTTAAAAGAAATCCGATCATGTTATACATTTAGTGTAAAATCATCTTGTTAATACGACATCAAACCGTTTTAATTTCACTTAATTTTCACCCAAATGTAACACCAGCCCATACATGTTTCTCTAAATAATGCTTGGATGTTGCGTGTTTTATTTTCATGTCATGAAAGATCAGATTTAACTGCTGGAGAAACATAATTAACAGCTTCCAGGAATAAAGAAATATATTCTGTCAGTTATTAAACTCCAGGCGCTACCTGGAGCCCGTAGCCTTGTAACCTCAGGGTTTAGTTGCTGCACCGTAAAAATGCCAAAAATCAAAGTTTTATATATTTTGTTAAATCATGTTGTTGGTGTGAATAAACACTGGCTGTGTTTATTCACACCAACAACAGTTATCATCATCAGTTACTGTTGGGATTAAATTATTTATAAGTTAATGTGACTTAATAGAAAACCTTTTATGTGTTTAGCAGATGTAAAACTGTATTATTTACAAGTTAATTATCTGTCAGGTTTCAGCTCAGGCCTAACTATGAAAGATCAGATGATATAAAGACAAGATAATATATATATATATATATATATATATATATTATATATATATTATATAAACACTGCCTTCATGTCTGTGATCATAACTGTGCCTCAGCTGAATGTTTCAACACGTTTCCAATCATGGTCTAAAGTACAAGGAAAATAAATTAGTAAAAAATAAAAATGATTCCATCAGTCATCTGATGGTCATTAAAGGAGCTGAACTCGTGTTATCCTCTGCTAAATTAATACAATATTCACGTTTATAAAATATCAGCTGTTGGTGTGAATATTGACCGAAGACGATCAAATCGTACAACTTTAACCGTTAGGACCCAAAAGAACCGAACACAGAAGCTCTTGTGAACCTTACTGGGTCATTTCCAGTCTGAATATCCAGCTGTGACCTCTGGCCAGCTTCACTGCTGGAAACACCACGCTGTGCAACCCTGTTTCTTTAAAGTCGTGAAGCTATTCACCTTCCAGCATCCAGGGGGCGCAATGAGGCTGGGGGGAGTCGGGTTGATCCCTGCTTGGATTGGTTCACACTGACCCGGTCAGATTTATTCAGGATTGCAGACAAAGAACCTTCGAACATTTTTAGACGACAGGATGTTTGGATCTTGAAGTTCATCTGGTTGGCAGCAGGAAGACGGAGGTTTTCTGCTCAGTTTGGAGGAACATCTGCAGCAAAAACAAAACTCCTACTGACAGCTTAGAAGAACTCGGTGTGCTGAAGCCTTTTATTGTGTGACTGAAGCTCTCACTACGTACCAGAACAAGACTGACTGGCTGATGGGCTACATCTGAACTTAACATAAAGCTGATTGACAAAATAACAGAATTTAACCCTAAATTTAACATTTTCTCTCAATTTCAGTTTTTATGCATTTTTCTTGTCAAATTATTGCTATTTTATTGGCAGCATTTCATTTTCCAGGATCGTTTATGTCATGTAACTAAATGCCCTGTACGTTTGTATGTGCACCAGAGCTTTAATCAGGTATAATCAATATAAAAATAGCTGCCTGTAATTAGTTTTCAGCTTAACATCGAAGATTTAAAATTGTTTGTTTAACTGGCAGCCATTTGTGAAATATACATATTCACGAAATATATATATTAACGTTTCAGAAAATAAAACAGCTTCCTCCTATAAATATGGTCAACAATTATTTGGTAGCATTGTTAGTAGTTATCAGTTATTAACCAGACTGATGATTTTAACTCAATTCATTTATTGTTGAATTTTATGTTTACACTTTTCTACAGATTTGACAGATTTTTACTCAAAAAAAAGTAGATTTAACTGCTTTCTCACCAACTGAAATCTATAAAAAACATAATTATTTTAAAATATGAAAGTTTGATTTTGGCCATTTTTTCCTGTTCTTTAAACAAGCGTTCTAGTATTTTTCTGAATACGAAACAGCGATCTGAAATAAATTTAATAGATGAATATAAAAAATTCTGTTTCAGAATTTATATTTGCAATAATTATTTCACTGCAACATCATGAGAAAGCAGTTTGAACCCCCTTTTTTAAAAACACACAAAAATCAGCTGTTTTCTCAATAAGATTTCCATTTTAATTAAAAATAATTCGATTTTTTTTTTTCTGCGATCAGAAAAATAAAATCAGAGTTTAGGAAGACGGTTGATCAGTCTGAGATCTAAAACATATTTTAGGAAACAGGTTGATGCAGGATTTTTCTAAATATTTTATCATGAAACTGAACATGTTAATGCAGGTTCCTGTTAGAACTAGTTAGAACCACACCAGAACCTCACTCAGATCAAACCATGGAAAACACCAGAATAATACAAAATTAAAACCACCTGATTCTGCTCAAACCCGACCCAGAAAAGCAACAAATAAATGTAAAAAAATATCTAAAAACCACAAGAAGATTTCTTTCACCTACCTCCTGCAGGATAACCATGCCAACAGGAACAGGCCGACTGCGGCCATTTTGAACCTTTTTTTTCCTGTTCTGGTCAGTAGAACTTTTAGGAGGTTGTGTCTCCACGGCCAGCGTGCTCGGGTCTGAGGGCTGTCCTGGAACCACCCATCCTCGGGCTGCAGTTCACCGCCCTAACCCCCCGGTTCTTTGTCTGTTTCTCCACTTCCACGCAGCCGCCGACCTCTTTGTTGATGCCACAGCAGCGGCCATCTTGTCTCATTAATCTAGAGGGAACTTACACACACTGTGAGTGTGTGTGCTGTGGTGAAGTTGCGTGCAGAAACATAATCTATTGTTTGGGTCAACTCCTTTTCATTGACAGTCCGATGGTGGTCAGCTCCTCCCCGGTCATTATGGGCCGAGACTCTGGCAGTGAGCCACCAGCTCCACATGAGTGTGTTCATGTGCAGATCAACCTGAAGCCATCACAGATTCAGTCTGAAGCTCCTACTCTTTCATTTCTGGCCTTAATCCTTTCAGAAGGAAAACAGCAGCCAAATAAGAAGTTTAGTGGAAAAAAGTTAGAATTCTGTCTTTTTAAAGACAAAACTTTTATATCTCTGCATTTGATTTTTATGAATGAAATGTTACGATATACCCTTCAGGATGATTTAAGGATCATTAAAACCATGCAGCAGGTCAACAAAGGGCGCCTCAAAATTTAAACATGGACTGACAGATTTTCCTGAAAAGCTGAGTCTTGAGACTGTAGGAAAACAGCAACACCTGGGTTTGGTTCCCACTGAGCTCTGATCAATTCATAGAAATCCTCAGAGGTTTCCTGCTTTAAAGTTCATGCAGGTCTTGAACCGTGTGATCTTTGGTCAGAAGCTTCCATCTATTCGTCTTACGCATGAATGTCATTATTTTCACTTCTGATTTGGTTGAACCATTCTTCCTCCGGATGGAACTGTTATACAAATTGCAACCTAAAAGAAGAGTTTTTATATTTATTGCAGATTACAGACCAAAAGTTTGGACACACCTTCTCTTAAAAAGAGTTTGTCCTTTTTTAATGATGTGGGAATATTGTAGCTTCACACTGAAGGCATCAAAACTTAATTAAAAACATGGGGAATTATATACTGAAAAAAAAAAGTGTGAAACAACTAAAAATATGTCTTATATTCAAGTTCTTAAAAAGTAGCCTCCTTTTGCTTTGATTACTGCTCCACAACTCTTGGGCATTCTGTTGATGGGCTTCAGGAGGTAGTCACCTGAAATGGTTTTTAAATACACAGGTGTGCCCTGTCAGGTTTAATAAGTGGGATTTCAAGCCTTAAAAAATGGGGTTGGGACCATCAGTTGTGTTGTGCTGGAGGGGGATACAGTAAAAGGGGTGATAGTCCTACTGAATAGACTGTTAGAATTTGTATTATGGGAAGACAAAAAGCAGCTAAGTAAAGAAAAAGAGTGGGGCCCTCATTACTTTAAGAATGAAGGTCAGTCAGTCCCAACAATTGGGAAAACTTTTTAAAGTGTCCCTAAGTGCAGCCGCAAAAACCATCAAGCGGGGCTACAAAGAAACTGGCTCACATGGGGCCCCCCCAGGAAAGGAAGACAAAAGTCACCCCTGCTGGGGGGCGATAAGTCATCCGACTTCACCAGCCTTGGGAAATCGGGGTTTTAACACGTCCAGATTAGAGGACAGGTTCAATGCCACCAGAGTTCTAGCAGCAGACACATCTCTAGAACCTGTTAAGAAGGGAACTGTGTGAATCAGGCCTTCATGGTAAAAAAAGCTGCTAGGAAACCACTGCTGAGGACAGGGGAACAAGCAGAAGAGACTTTTTTGGGCTAAAGAACACAAGGAATGGACATTAGACCAGTGGAAATCTGTGCTTTGGTCTGATAGAGTCCAAGTTTGAGATCTTTGGTTCCAACCACCGTGTTTTTGTGCGGCGGGGAAGAAGGGGGAAAAAGGATGGGCTCTACATGCCTGGGTTTCCCACCGTGAAGCATGGAGGGAGGGGGTTTATTGTGGGGGGTGCTTTTGCTGGGGACACTGTTGGGGGGTTTATTCAAAATTAAGGCATACTGAACCAGCATGGCTACCACAGCATCTTTGGGGAGCGGCATGCAATTCCATCCCCGGTTTGGGGTTTAGTTGGACCCCTTTTTACTTTTTCCCGGACAATGACCCCAAACACACCCCCAGGGGTGTGTAAGGGCTATTTGACCAAGAAGGAGAGTGATGGGGTGCTGCGGCAGATGACCTGGCCTCCACAGTCACCGGACCTGAACCCAATCGAGATGGTTTGGGGTGAGCTGGACCGAGGGAAGGCAAAAGGGGGAACCCAAAGGCTAAGCATCTCTTGGGGAAACCCTTCAAGACTGTTGGAAAAAACCCTTCAGGTGACTACCTCTTGAAGCTCATCAAAAGGAAAACAAGAAGTGTGTGGAGGGGAGTAATCAAAAAAAAGGTGGCTACTTTGAAGAACCAGAATATAAGACATATGTTTTAGTTGTTTCACCTTTTTTTTTTTCAGTATTTAATTCCCATGTAATTCATAGTTTTTATGCCTTCAGTGTGAAGCTACAATATTCATAGTCATGAAAATAAGGACAACTCTTTGAATGAGAAGGTGTCCAAACGTTTGGTCTGTACTGTACCTTAAATTGTAAGTTAGTGGTACTGATGTTTTTTAAAACTTCTATTAACCGGACAAAGCAAGGTCTGTTAGCTTTTTCCTATTTTAATTGGGCTGCAGCTTTTTCTGACCAATGACCTTTGGTGTCAACCATGGCTGTAACAGCATCATGCTGTGGGCCTGTTTTGCTGCCAGTAGTACTGGTGCATCACACAAAGGAAGTAGGACAACCTCCAAAGTCTTTTAGGTTCACCTCAGATCAACAGCTGGATGGTTTAAAATTGAGCAGGTTGGGAGATCCATCAGGATATTGATCCCAAACACGGTCCTACCTAGTTCTGGTATGGATGAAGCTGGATGAAACTGCTGGAATGGGATCGACCTAACCCTTTTGGAAATATCTGTGAACTCGGTGTTCCAGTTGGACCTAAGCATGCAACATGGACTTTTTGATTTTCTGTTTTTGAAGGGGTCATGATCTAACGTCTGTTCATGTGACATCG
>JAHHUM010002938.1:0-24787 GCA_036173005.1 Crenichthys baileyi | reverse complement strand
TATTTTTTTTCTTGCTTCTCTTCTCTTTTCCCTAGAAGCTACACCTGGCCAGACTCCGTATCTACCTGTGACACATTCCTGGAAAGGGGGGCATCGTCCAAGCTTTCTGCTGCCATCAACTTAATGCTCACCTTCTACCGATGATACACTTGGACCTGTCTTTCAGTGTTTAACCCTTTTTTGCTCCTAGACATAGCTACTAAACTAAACGTTCGCTGTGACTAACTGTATGTCCTCTGTCTCAGACTATAAACTTGAAACTGGCTCAGAGTTTATCTGTCTTTTCTTCATAGTTGAAACCATTAAAGGAGCTACATCCATTAACATTTACCTTTTCCTTCCCATAAAAAGTACTCCTGGATCAATGCTTCTTTGTTCTATTTGTGCCCTCTGCTCTGTTCTCTCAAACCCCCAATCGGTCGTGGCAGATGGCCGCTCACACTGAGCCTGGTTTCTGCTGGAGGTTTCTTCCTGTTAAAAGGGAGTTTTTCCTCTCCACTGTCGCTAAATGCATGCTCCAGTATGAGGGATTGCGGGCAAACCCAACGCCAGTGACTGTCCACTGTCTCTACATGCTCATCCAGGAGGAGGGAATGCTGCAAGTCACTGACTCAATGCAATCTGCTGGTTTCCTTAAGTAGAAAAACTTTTTAAATTTTGAATAAAAACTGAATCTGAACTGTTCGATAGTCAGGATTAATTGGAATGTATGAACATGACTTGAAATCTGTATGATTCGAATGAATTGACTTAGCCCATTTTTAAAGTTACCCACCTTTCACACAATGAAACAGGAACAACCCCTCTGCCTTCCTCCCTCCCTGTTGGATGGAGTAAGGGGAGTCCAGGTTTAGCCAAAACTAGCTCAGTTATGGTTGAGGTGCAAACCCCACCCTCCATTTCTGCTACCTGTATGACCCCTTCTCTTTTCCATGGTTATAATCAATCTGAAAGAGAGAGGTACCCCCAATCCTTGTGGTTTTTAGTTTAGAATGGCCACCAGTGGGCTCTAGATGGACTAACTTTATCAGTTTATTATTTTACTTAGTACCCCTACACATAGCCCATTCTAAAATGGCCAAACTCTAACACTCAGTAGTTTAAAGTAACCTCCCAACAACCCTGCACCATTCCAAACCCTTTGTGAAGTGCCTTGAGAAAACATGCGTTGTGATTGGCGCTATTTAAATGTCAGGATCTGCCATTGTGGGTTTTTTTGATTTACTTTTCTTAGCCAAGTCTTTTCTGTTCATCCAGGTCATTAGATTACTTCTGTTAGTTTTCCTAGATTCTTGTGTTTCATGTGTTTGTATTTTCCTATAGGTCTGTTTTTCTCTTGGTCTTTTTGTTTAGTCTAGTTTCCTTGTTTTCTGTTCAGTTCCTCATGTCCCTGCCTTTCCTCTGCTCATTAGTTTAATTAGGCACATTCCCCTCAGTCTTCCCGCAGCCTGTTCCACACCTGTGTCATGTTTCCCATGATGACCTGTCTCCCTGTTTCATTGGTTCATACTCTACATCCCTTAGTACATTAACTTCCTGGTTTTCATTGTTCCTCACTGGTTCCTCTTGTTAACTACCCTGTGTCTTCTTCCTTGTGATTTATTTTCTCTTTGCCTCCTGTACCTGTTCTCTTTGAATGACCTGCCTGTACTCAGTACTCTGCCTGCCTGCCTGTAAGTCTGTGTGCATCTACAATATGTAATTTAATTTACTCACCATGCGGCCTCCTCCCCATGTTCTGAGCTCTGATCCTACCTCCAAACCCTTGACCATGACAATAAATAAAACTGAATTTAATTGAATTGAATCTAATTTCAACGGCTTGTATCTGGGATCTTGTTCTTTCGGTCATGACCCAAAGGTCATGCCCATAGGTGAGGGTAGGGGCATAGACAGACCCATAAATTGAGAACTTTGCAATTTGGCTCAGCTCTCTTTTCACCATAATGGAACAGCACAGCGTCCTCATCGATCCATCTCTTGATCTCCCTCTCCATTCTCCCTTCACTCACGAACAAGACCCTGAGATACTTAAACTTTTCCACTTGAGGCAGGAGCTCTCCTGCAACCTGGAAAGGGCAGGCCACCCTTTTCCGGTCGAGAACCATGAAATCGGACTTGGAGAGGCTGATCCATGGTTCTGGACCGGAAAAGAGCAGGCCACCCTTTTCCGGTCGAGAACCATGGAACCGGACTTGGAGGAGCCGATCCTCCAATCAATATATTAATATATCAATATAATTGTTTCTGAAATGTGGCTTTATCCAGTTAAGACTGGATGGTTTAGAAGTGAAGCATTAATTCTGGGATGTTGGACCTGGTAGGATTTCAATCAAGAACTATTTCAGAGAAGTCCCAGAAAAGCACATTGACACACTGTGACAGTCAGAATAATGGGAAGAAGTGCATGTCTGAACATAGCAATATATGTGTGATCTATTATGGTCAAATACAAAACTGTCAGTAAAATCGCGGGATGGAGTCATTATGACAGCAATCCGATAAGTCAATCTGTAAAACTTGTAAATATTTAAAGCATGAAGTCTAACCCCAACATTTCCCAATCAACAACCCCTGCAGTTCAAGCAAAAACACTATGAGGCTCTTTTTGACAGTAGAAACTCTGTTGTTTCAGAAGCACTAATGATGGCTCTTTACATTAAACTAACATCAAGAACCAGCAGCAATAGCATACCCTGCCACAAAATCCGTACAAGAAACGTTCTTCTTCAGATGCGCTGGGGAAGTGATTCTCAAGCAAGTCAGCTTCAGTGGAACCGTGACAAGTGAGCCTGACTGAGTTAGTGTTAGCATTTCTACTAAGTCAGTTAAACTGGTATTGATGGCATCACAACCAGTCAGTGTGTGTTACTTCTGTCTCTTTGTAAAAGAGTATTTCTTAGACTCAATTGGCTTTACTCAAAACATTAACAAACCTACCCACGTTTGTCTTCATTCTCTGGACCTTGTGCTGACATAGGGCATTGAGTGTACAGACATAACAATATTTTCTCACAACCCTGTGCTGTCTGACCATTTTTTAATAACCTTTGAGTTTAATTTAACCGAGTACTCCACACCTGAAAGAAAATTTCATTAAAGTAGATCATTATCAGACGATGCTGTAACAACCTTTAAAGAATCTGTTCCACTTTTAATTTGCTCATTATCACAGAAAAACAGAGTGGAGGGCAATAATTTTGTTTCTTCCCCTTCACAAATTGATTCTCTTGTTCAGAGTGTTACTTCATCATTGCGTGGTGCATTAGACAATGCAGCCCCCTTGAAAAAGAAGGAAATTATTCATAGGAGGCAGGCTCCCTGGTTTAATTCAGAGCTGCGTACCTTAAAGCACAATGTTAGAAAATTGGAACGAAAATGGCGCTCTACACACCTAGAGGATTCCTACTTAATCTGGAAAAGTAGCCTACTGTTGTATAAAAAGACACTTCACCAAGCTAGAACAGCTTATTTCTCATCCTTAATAGAAGAGAACAAGAAATAATCCTAGGTTTCTCTTTAGTACAGTTGCTAAACTTACACAGAGTCATAGCTCTTTTTGAGCCATCCATTCCCTTAGCTCTCAGCAGTCATGATTTTATGGGATTTTTTCCAAAATAAAAATTGATTCTATTAAGAAGGGAAAATCTTTGAACAATCCCCAGAGATGATTACTTCATCCTCAACAAGTGAGACAACATTGGAATAACTGTAGAACCTGATCTGTGTTTGGACTGTTTTGATCCTGTGGAGCTTCCTGAGTTATCAGAAATATTAGCTTTATCTAAAACCCTTCAAATTTATGTTAGACCCAATCCCAACCAAATTATTTAAGGAAGTGTTCCCTCTGATTACCAGCCCCCCTTTTAGATATGATTAATCTATCCTTAGTAAAAAGGATATGTTACCAAAGCTTTTAAGGTAGCTGTAATTAAACCTTTACTTAAGAAACATTCGCTTGATCGAGATGACTTAATAAATTACAGACCGATATCCAATCTTCCGTTCTTATCTAAAATTCTTGAGAAAATAGTTGCTAATCAAATGTGTGAGCATTTACACAGCAATGACCTGTTTGAAGAGTTTCAGTCAGGTTTCAGAGCTCATCATAGCACTGAAACAGCTCTGCTGAAAGTCACTAATGATATTCTTATTGCCTCAGATAAGGACTTGTGTCCTCTACTGGTTCTGTTAGATCTCAGTGCTGCATTTGATACAGTCGATCATAATATTCTCTTAGAAAGGCTGGAATATGCTGTAGGGATCAGGGGAACGGCACTAGGCTGTTTAAATCTTATTTGTCTGACAGATTCCAGTTTGTTCATGTAAATGATAAATCATCTTTAAACTCCAGGGTTAATTGTGGAGTACCACAGGGTTCAGTACTTGGGCCAGTTCTCTTTACTATATATATGCTTCCAATAGGTAAAATTATCAGGCAGCATAGAATAATTTTCACTGTTACGCTGATGACACTCAGCTTTACTTATCCATAAATCCTGATGAGCCCAACCAGTTAGATAGACTACAAGATGTCTTGAAGACATAAAAACTTGGATGACTTTAAATTTTCTGCTTCTAAATTCAGACAAGACAGAAGTTGTCGTCTTTGGACCGGAGTCTTTAAAAAGAAACTGCTTAGTCAATCACTTAACCTGGATGGCATTAAATTGACCTCCGATAATAAAGAAAAAAACCTTTGGGTTTTTTATTTTTGACCAGGACATGTCATTTAAATCCATATAAAACAGGTTTTTCCAGGATTTCCTTCTTTCATCTCCGGAACATTGCCAAAAATTAGAAATATCCTGTCCAGGATTGATGCTAAAAACTAGTCCATGCATGTGTTACTTCAAGGCTGGACTATTGTAATTCTTTACTATCAGGATGTCCACAAAAGGCAGTTAAAAGCCTTCAGCTGATTCAAAATGCTGCAGCAAGAGTTCTGATGAAAATTAAAAAAGGATCTTTTTCCCCCTACTTGAGCTTCCCTTCATTGGCTCCCTGTTAAATCCAGAATAAAATTTTAAATTCTCCTCCTCACATATAAACCCTTAATGATTTACCCCTCATACATCAGAGAGCTGATTGTTCCATATGTTCCTAACAGAGCCTTTCGTTCTCAGACTGCAGGTTTACTGGGGGGTTCCTAGTGTCTCTAGAAGTAAAGGGGGAGGCAGATCCTTTTAGTTATTAGGCTCCTCTCCTGTGGAACCAACCCCAGTTTTAATCCGTGAGGGGGACAGCCGTTTTCTTTTAAGGGGCTAGGTTTAAAAATTTTTCCTTTTTGTAAAGCTTATTTAGAGTGGCTTAGGTTTATTCTGAGCTATCTTTATTTTATGCTGCTATAGGCTTAGGCTGCTGGGGGGACATAATGCCCACTTTCCCCTCTTCGCTACTTTCTCACACTACTCTTCAATTTTGTATTTTTTGCTGTTATTTCAGCTTTTAACTTTGTTCTCTCTTTTTTCTTTTCCTAGAAGCTACACCTGGCCTGACTCTGTGTCTACCTGTGACAACTTTTCGGGGAAGGGGCTCGTCCGAGCTTCTGCTGGCAAAAATTAATGCTCACCCTCTACCGATAATCCCCGGGGCCCTGTCCTTTCAGTTTTTAAAAACCCTTTCTCTCCCTAGACATTTCTACTGACTGAGCTTTTTACTGTGACTAAAACTCTATGTGCTCTCTTCAGACTCTAACATTGAAACTGGCTCAGAGTTTTATCTGTTTTTTTTCTAGGGAAACGACTAAAGGAGTTACATCCATTAACATTTACCTTTTTCCCTTTCCCATAGAAAGTACTCCTGGATCAGTGCTTCTTTGTTCTCTTTGTGTCTCTGCTCTGTTCTCTCTAACCCCCAGTCGGTCGTGGCAGATGGCCGCTCGCACTGAGCCTCCACTGTCGCTACATGCATGCTCAGTATGAGGGATTGCTGCAAAGTCAACGCCAGTGACTGTCCACTGTCTCTACATGCTCATCCGGGAGGAGTGAATGCTGCAAGTCACTGACTGGATGCAATCTGCTGGGTTTCCTTAGATAGACAAACTTTTTATCCAATTTGAATAAATAACAGAATCTGACTGCACTGTTCAATGATTCGGATTAATTGTAATGTATGTACCTGACTTTTGTGAAGTGCCTTGAGATGACGTGTTGTGAATTGGCGCTATATAAATAAACTGAATTGAATTGAAACTGAATTTAATACTTAAAGCATAAAAATGCTTAACGAGTTTCTGGAAAATGGAAGCAAAATGCTTTCAAACAAACTCACAAATGCTTATTCTCAATTAAATAATTTTTTACTTTCACAACACTAATGTAATATTATATTTAGTTAGATGCCACGTATTCTCAACATGCATGTAAAATAAGACAAAGGTCTTTGTAATTCTCCATTAAAAAATATGTCTGTCTTTGTTGATGCATTCTGATGGAAATATTGCTGTTTTTACTTAGGAAGCCTCAGGAATTAAACTTTTACTGGCATACAACATATGTTTGAATCCAAACCATCTGTGCAGTGTCTGTGTTTATCAAAAAATCATCTGAAAAGAGAAATGCTTTTTTCTTCTCTACTGAGGTAACATTTACCCTTTAAAAAAAAAAATTGTAAATTCCCGTATTTTCTCAGGGTTGTTAGAGATGAAACTAGGACATCATCTAAAGAACATAATAAAAAAAAACAACAGTTACTCTGAATCAATGATCAAAATCAAATCTGTTATGAATCAACTGATGTCTACTCCCTATTGATCAGCTAAGACAATCAGCCTAAGACTATTTATCAATGCAAGGGTAATAAATAATTAAATTAGCACTCAAGCAATCGTAATTAAAGCTGATTAAGAACCTAAAAGTTATCAAATGACTGTCAGTGTGTCAGACGTAGCAAAGAAAGAAATTGTAAAGCTTAGCTCTGTATTCTGATCTATTTCAGTCTTAAAGAATTTTCCTGCACAAAATACAGAGATAGATCATAGATCTGGTCGGTTAAACCAGATAATAATCAAAATAAAAGGCTGATAAAACCTTTATAATTTAATAGGAATAGCTTTGTTTTGACAGTCAAAATGTTTTCCCCTGGTTCACTCAGCTTATTCTGATTGGCAAAAGCTTGTGACAGAGTTGTCACGTGGGACCTAGTGACTTCCTTGTAAACACTACCACAAATTACCAGCGTTGGGAATATTAATGGTGGTTTTTGTGGGGGTAAAGTGAAAAAAAAAACTTTTTTTAAGGAAACGGGTTACTATTTTGAGAAAGCTGCTCTAACAGCTAAATTCATGTTTCATTTTGACTAAATTGTAGAATCCAGCAGATAAGTTGACGTGGACAGGAGAGCACAGTCTCTGCAAGTAAAAGGTCAAAATTCAAAGATTGGTTCATGCTACAGCTTTATAAACAGATACTTATTGGCTTCTTAAAAGAGTGAATCATTTTAGCTTCCACTGGACTCTGAATTAGTTCTTGATAGATAAAGGTGTGTGGGTAACTTTTGCTGCAGGGTAACACCATGAGATGAAATTTGACTTTAGACCGTTAAATGCTACCCTAACATTTTATGATATTTTAAAAAGCAATAAAAGCAATGCAGTTCAATGAAAGATATGTGATTCAATTATGTGTCAATGCAATCAATACAAACATTAATAACAGCAAAAAATCTGTGTTGGAAAAAAACAATAATGTTCAATAACTCGACGCTTGTAAAGAAAACCAGCTCTAAAATATCTCTGGGAATAAGTGCCATTAAGGCGATAAACTTTAAAAGTAATAAAGTATATGTTCCTTATATCCAGTAAAACCGTTTCAGTATTACTGGATCTGCAGGTCTTGAATTTCTGTAGTGTTCAATAATTTGTTACAAACTCTGCAGCTTCCTCCTTTTTACATTATTACCCAGCATCACGTTCTCTTCAACATATCCTTTTCATTTCTCATCCTTCCCACTCCCCCTGTTTTAAATGGCCTTTCTTCACTCAGTTTAATTGGAGAGTGTGAAGTTTGTCACCATCTCATTAATGTCTAAGTCTCTGCACGCTCCGGCAGTTCTGCTCCAGTGGGCACATCTGCCCATGTTCATCGAA
The DNA here is from genome assembly GCA_036173005.1 of Crenichthys baileyi. Classification (NCBI taxonomy): domain Eukaryota; kingdom Metazoa; phylum Chordata; class Actinopteri; order Cyprinodontiformes; family Goodeidae; genus Crenichthys; species Crenichthys baileyi. The sequence goes on along the minus strand of JAHHUM010002938.1, from coordinate 16,698 downwards.
GCAGCCAACGAGGTGTCAGACGCACAAAGAGGCACACGCATTTACCCATATGCACGAGCAAGGTATTGTCGCCTGGGCTATTAAAAGTAAAACTGGGCCGATTATGATCCCATTCAGAGAGAGAACGGCTCTCCTGACATGAATGATGGCACATCATATGGTGCCGGGTGGAGAGGGAGTTTCACTGGTGATAGGAGATGTGCAGGTAAAGAAAGTTGTGAATAGAAAGACTGAAAAGAGCAGGTAATGAATGATGATAGTACCTATATGTCTGGACACCCTAATCAGAGATATGGAAATTAGAAAAATATGCTTGAAAGCCAATGAATACACATGCACTGCATCACAATTAAAATGACAATTATCAAGGTAAAGTGAATGATTTAAGCCACATCTTTCATGCAGTCACTTTTAGACTTTAAAGTTAATGTCCAAGAATAAACAGAGAGTACGGCTGGATTGGAAATGGGCTTCTGCATTGCCTTCTCAGTCTCTCATCTTCTTTGTGTTTAACTTGCCTCAAATTTGTATTTGTTAAAACTGAAAACAGGTATAGAAATCCAGCTTTGCTTTTGTTGTTTGCAGTTTTAAACTGTTTAATCACTAGTAACCTAATCTTAGCTGTGGAAGATCTCTATCATAAGGTTTGTTGGTCAATAAATATGGAATCAACCCATTTGGAATTACCAGTTTGAGTTATTTTTATCTTAGAATTCCCAGATTTATTTTTGCCAAAAAACAAATCTTTAAATTTAGCTTAATAAACATAAACAAACAAAAAATTAAGATTGATTAATCTTATTATTCAACAGATTAAGCTCAAATGTTATCCAGACTTTCATAAAACCTTGCATGAGTCGTCATATCAGAACTCATTCTAATCTGATCTAAAGTGTTTAAAGGAGTAACAGAATTTTGTCACCTCGTGTCGGATTGGAAGCAACAGTCTTTTGCTCTATGGACCTCGCGCTCACAGCCAGCAGTCCAGATAAATGTCCATCCATCTCCTTATCTTTCTGTTGAAGGGGCCTCCACTCAGGGTTACCCTAATGAGGGCGAATTTCTGTCCAACAAACTGGGATGTCTGGAGGAATGAGTCCTTGGATCCCAGCCAGGAACAAGTATAAGTACATAACAGATAAAAAGAAAGGGACTTATTTGCAGAGTTTATTCCAGAGGGGATGATAAGGGAACACAGTCTGTTATGGGACAGTCCTAAGTCCTTTGTCAGTGTCATTCTCTGAGCTGACAGAAGTGCCACCTGGTGTAGTCTTCTGTTGACGGTGCCCATCCCCTTCAGTGTTTGTATTGTGCATTCAAAAATGGGATCCTGCATACTTTCATTGAGTGCTTAATTGAACTGTGGTTTCCTTTCTATAACCTCGAACCAGTCTGCAGATCTGATCTTTAATATCAACAAGCCTTTTATGCCAATACAACCGCAGCTCACTGAATATATTCTCTTTTTCTGGATAATTTTCTGAAAACCTGATAAATGGTTGCGTTTAAAAATCTTAATAGATCAGCAGTCGCTGAAACACTCACCTACCACAATGGCATTTTTAATTTATTTAAATCTCTTTTCTTCCTCATTGTGATGCTCAGTTTAAACTTCAATAAGTCATCTTCACCATGTCTAATTGCATTGCTACCATGTCATTGGCTGATTTGATATTTGTGTAAACAGGCAACTGAACAGGTTTATTCAATTAAGTGTCTGGTAAGTGTATATTGTTTGAACAAAGTAAGTGCCAAAGAAAACTCTACATCAACATGAACTATACTCTCAGAAACAAAGACCATTTTCAAACTGCACCAAAAAGTCAAAATAAAGTAAAAATCATTTGAATGTGCTCAGATTTCTGACCAAGGTTAACACCAGGGTCATCTTTGGCCAATGAGAATAATAAGTAACAGTACACCACCTGAAAATACAGGAACAAATATGAGATTGAAAGGTGGTTATATAGGCTTCTCAATAGTAGTGAGAGGCAGACTTTAACTAATAAACAAGAGAAAAAGAATGATTGTTTCATTGACAAGTTCTGTTCTCCTCCATAACTGTAGCTAAAATTGTAAAATAAGCCTTCCTTGTCACAACAGCAGTTACTTACTCCACAGTAATGCTAACCTGTATTGACGACTCCACAACAAGTGGCCCAGTGAAAGGCATTTGTGCTCATTAATGTCAACATATTTCACTGTGCCTCATACTTGTTTCACACTCTGCAGCGCAGAGGATTCACATATTAAAACCGCCCTTCAAGACTTTGGGACAGCTCATGTATAAAGATTCAATAAATCATTCCCTAGCTGAAAAATCACAAAAAGCAGGGAAAAAGAAGGGTCGGGGGTGTGGAGGGTTTTGAACGTCAAGCAAAGCTTAAAACAACTTCTGTGGTTGGAAAGGTTTATTTAAGTGGTTTATTACATGCCTGCATCATTGGGTGGGAGGGGTGAGGGACAGAGGAGGGGAGACACAGGACATTTATGAGATTAGTAGAAAGTAAATTTGTTCTTCAAATGGTTGCCCGACAGAGGACTTTAGCCATCAGCGAGATGCAGACAATGGGAATAACAAGGTGGGGTGCTGGGTTCACAATAAGTTCAGGAGTCAGATAGAAAGATGCCAAAATTAGCTGTCGAAGTACTGCGAACCTCATGCTATTAATGTGTTTCAGAAAAATGCGGAGAAAGGGGTTGAGAAGAAAGTCCTCAAGATGTCTCCATTATCTTAAGTGCACAGTGACACTGGAGGCAGAGCATCTGACATCCATGTCACATGTATGACTGCATGCATGACGATGACTCTTGATAATTTACTTTATGGTGCAAGTCTAGGGTTATCTGGGTGTAGTCTTTCAAGGTTATAGGTGTGAAACAAAGCAAAGGCGAAGTCACTGGACCAAGATTCAAAACTGGGGTTTTTTCCCACCCCCCTACACATACCTTATTGGTCTGACATCATAAATTTGTATTGGCATTAAATAACAGAAAAATAAGTAAAAAATAAAATTATTATGCTTCTTATTCATCAGTCAGTTTAATTTAAAAAAGCAGTTTACAGGAATACTCCAAGTCTATCCAAATACTCAGAGTGTCCAGTTTTTATAAATCTTGGATCTGTCGATAATGATTTTATTATTCTTCAATAATATGAAAAAAGATTAAAAATACCAGATTTCCAAATATTTTCTTCCACTCTTGCAGTGAGCAGTCCATTTACATATTTCGTTTTACTAAGCCGGTGGTGATGGTCACGACCGGATCCTAGCTATCGAAAGGACATAGAACCTTACTAATACTGAAAAATAAAGCTAAAGACTTTGTATCTCTTGCACTCATGTAAACCAACTTCCACATCAGCTTGTTGTTTAAAGTCTTCAATACTACGTTCCTGAATCAGAAAAAGATCTGATTTTTTCACACTTCAGAGAGCAAGCTGATAATCAACTGACTCCAGTCACCCGCTGATTTCTCCAGACATTTTTATTATTACCCAGTTTTTGTCTATTCATCCATCCATCCATCCATCCATCCATCCATGAAAATCTGTAAAACTCTACTGAACAAGTGTTCCCAGATGTAAAAATCCATTGTCTAAATTGTTCTTGGGAGACAGGAGAAGAGCCTATCTGAGAATCAAACATCTGACATAGTCTTAGAGAATCAGGGGGGAAATGGCACTTCATCACTCACAGGGAGACTAACTTAATCTTCCACTTTAGATCAAGCACTTTGTGAGAGAACAAGGGTGGGGGTGCTGCAGCATACCCAGAAACAGACTTTCAGCCAGTCTCCGGTTAGCCTTGCACAGCAGCAACTAGATACTGTGATTAATGTGTCCAGAGACAAAAATTTGCTCATTCATGAAGGACCTGCTTGAACTAACCTATGGCTTTAGAAGAACAACATGCTTTTCCACTGGGATTTACCTGATATTCCTCAAGTTTTAATGTTTTTAAAATAGTCATTTTTTTGTCATAACCAGCAATATCTTCATTAACTCCAGACCCAGAACACAAGAGCTGCAGTTTTGGAGATCCTCTGTTCCCAGCCTACATCACAATCTGCTCCCCTTGTCAAACTCTCTCAAATCCAATGATTAAACAATGATTTTTGTATTTGATGAGCCACATGAAAAGTTCCTTCTGCAACTTTTGATACAGACTGGCCAGCAATTATGCAAATGTAATTTCTAATGATGTCATTAGTCAAGGGGAGAATAGCCTGAAATACTTCAGGCCATTTTTTTTTGGAGAGTCCTTGTGCTTTAGGCACACTGAAGGTTACAAAAATTTTTGAAATTACCTTTATGTTGTGAATAAAGCAACTATTAAAGAAGATGTGTTTAGCTTTCTGTAGTGAAACTGGCAATATCCATAGCTGCAGCACCCTCTATAGACAAAAAAACATGCACAGATCCTAACTGTGCCGCTTCATCCTCTCATGCTGCTTCCCCACACTCCCAGGAACACACAGACATGGAAACTGCTGATGCTGGCACTTTGTGCTCTGTGATTTCACTCACAGCACTTCTAATCTGTTTTATCTCAGGTGCTGTCAATAGCAGTTCTAATTAATGAGAAGAAATTCTTAATGTAATTTAGCCAGCAGAGGATTATGAAATGACACATCACTCTGCAGCCTGCAGGGCAATGAGTGGAAGACAGAGAAAAAGAGAGGGTTGGAATAAGCACATCATGGTCCAAAGGAAGTTACATTCCCTTAGTTTGTCTTTACAGACTGTGTGTGTGTGTGTGTGTGTGTGTGCGTGCGTGTGTGTGTGTGTGTGTTTTCCTGTCTTGGCATCACAGTGAGAACCATTTTCCCGATTTTACCATCAAATTGAGGACCGTTGGTACCAAAGTGAGGACATTTTTGCTGGATCCTCACGACCTATTTTGCTAACGGTTAAGGTTTTGAAAATAAATGGAGACTACTCGTGTGTGAGAATTGAGTATAAGGTTTAAGGTTTAAAGGTTAGGCATGCCTGTGTAATGGTTAGGTTTTAGGGTTATTGTCAGGGTTAGGGCATAGAAAGAGTTGAAAATGACTGAAAATCAATGGAAGTCAATGGAAGTCAACACATGGTCCTCACTACATATAGCAAAACAAGAGTGTGTTTGTGTGTGTGTGTGTGTGTGTATTAACAATGTGTTACAATGTGTCAGCAACTTTATTTCAAAGGGTTTACGTACATGGGGACTCCCCATGCTAATTAAGCACAGACCAATTAGAAGAGCTAATCGTATGATTTAGCGTCCCTCTCAAACTCACCTGAGACCAAGAAGCAACAGGCAGAATGGTTTGAGACAATGATCCTTTCAGAATGCTTTAGCCATTCATGGTGTACTGGCTAAAAGGGATTCTGGGTGCTCTGATGCAATTTCATGACAGCCAGACAACGGTACAATTCAATTCAATTCAGTTTATTTATATAGCGCCAATTCACAACACGTCATCTCAAGGCACTTCACAAAAGTCAGGTACATACATTCCAATTAGTCCTAACCATTGAACAGTGCAGTCAGATTCAGTTATTTATTCAAATTGATAAAAAAGTTTTTTCTATCTAGAGGAAACCCAGCAGATTTCATCCAGTCAGTGACTTGCAGCATTCACTCCTCCTCGGATGAGCATGTAGAGACAGTGGAGAGTCCACTGGGCTTGACTTTGCAGCAATTCCTCTACTGAGCAGCCATGTAGGCGACAGTGTGGGAGAGAAAACTCCTCTTTTAACAGGAAGAACCTTCCAGCAAACCAGGCTCAGTGTGAGCGGCCATCTGCTACGACCACTGGGGTTGTGAGAGGAACAGTAACAGAGACACATAAAAGAACAATAGAAGCACTGATCCGAAAGTACTTTCTATGAGGAAAGAGAACAAAGGTAAATGTACTGGATGTAGCTCCTTTAGTCTTTTCACCTAGAAAGAAAAGAAACAGATAAAACTCTGAGACCAGTTTATATTTTCAACGGTTAGAGTTTGAAGGAGAGGCACATAAATTAGTTAGAGTAAAAGCTCAGTTCAATTGCTATGTCTAGGAGAGAGAAAGGTTAAACCATTGGAAAGACAGGGCCATGTGGATCATCGTAGAGGGTGGGCATTAAGCTTTGTTTGCCAAGCAAGAAGCTGACGATGCCACCTCCCAGGAAGAGAAAAGAGAGTAGAACAAAGTTACAAAAAGCTGAAATAACAGTGTGAGAATGTAGCGAAGAGGATGAAAGTGGTCATTATGTCCTCTAGCAGCCTAAGCCTATAGCAGCATAACTACAGAGATAGCTCAGGATAACCTAAGCCACTCTAACTATAAGCTTTATCAAAAAGGAAAGTTTTAAGCCTAGCCTTAAAAGTAGACAGGGTATTTGCCTCACGGACTAAAACTGGGAGCTGGTTCCACAGGAGAGGAGCCTGATAACTAAAGGATCTGCCTCCCATTCTACTTCTAGCTAAAATAGGAGAAATATGATCTCTCTTTAATTTTCAGCAGAAAATCCAGAAATCCTCCTCAAATATGGAGATATGTAAGGTGGTACATAAACATAAACAGAGTGCTTTTCAAAAGTATTCACACCCCTTTAACCATTACAAGGTAGTGCAACATTGTGAAGTGAAACACAAATTATAAATGGTTTTATTTTGTACAAATATAAATCAGAAAAGTGTGTCATGCATTTGTACAACTGCAAACCTACCTAGACATGGCCATTCACCTAAACTGCCAAGAGGCCCATGGTATCTCTGGAGGAGCTTCAGAGATCCACAGTTCCAGTCAGAAAATATTTTGATTAGGCGCTGCAAATCTGGCCTTCGTGGTTTAGTTTAAGGCAGGAAGAAAAGGAAGGTCCCCTTTGTAGATTAGCATAAGCCATACAGAGAAAACAGCAAACATGTAATGTAATATTAATGTGTTTGAAAGGCCCAGTCAAAGTCCAGACCTAAATCCAATTAAAAATGTTTTTTTAATACTTAGAACTTTCTGTTAACAGATGCTCTCCATCAAATGCGACTGAGATTTAGGTGTTCTGAAAAGCTGGGGGAAAAGACATTCAGCTGTAACTGCAGTGAAAAGAGATTCTGCAAAATCCTAAATAAATAGTGTAAAATCTGCAGTTTTGCTTCTACTTCACTGTTTTATCATGGTCTGTCACCTAAAATCCCAATAAACACAAACCTCTCTCTCAGCTAATTGGATTGATTAATTCTTTTTCAAGAGTTTTAGATTATTCTATAAATTGGTTAAAATATACTGTTCTTCCAATTACTTGTTCTTTCCACAATTCCCTTAATACACAACTGCAGTTGTGTATTAAGGGATATACAACTACACTACTTGTTGGTGTGGGGCGCTTTTCGTTTCTTTGCTGACCTAGTTGTGGCACTGGTCCAGTGCTGGGCTGGGGGACATCGGGGACTGGGCACTCTGGCCCATGTTGCGCTGGGCCGACCGGCAGGTGGAGTGCTGCAAGGGTTTTCCATCTGCACGGTCCCATGGAAGCCTGGGCCCAAATTTTAATGTTTTTTGTTTAACTCAAACACTCGAACTTATAAAATTTTCATGACACACACACATGTAGGGCCTTGCTGGTGGGCATGCTCAATGGCATCCAGAGGTTTATTAACATCACCTCTGGTGCCTGCGCCCACCTCTAAGGTTTAAGTTGTATGTAGACATTGAGGATTCTAGGGTGGGGAGGTGGGCAGACCCTAATCCCCACCTGTTTTATCTTTTTGAATGCACTCTACAACAACATGCATCAACACCAGTTTAAGTGGGCGGAGGTAGGCATGGGGTCTTTCCACACCCCAGTTCGTTTTTTGCCGTCTGGGGTTGGAGGCGGGGAGAAAGAGCAGACCTTCTGGTTGGGGTTTGTGCTGGGGTTGGGAGTCAGGTCTTGGGGGTGGATTAGTGCTGGGGCTGGCGTTTTGGCTCTGTCAGGATTGTTTGGATTTTTCAGGATCTCGGTACCTGGCTTCATTGCCCCAGCCGACTAGGCCCCGGCCTTGACCCCCCCAGGGCCCCAAGCAGTGTTTGGCAGTAATTGGGATGTGGCTTCACTTTGGTGGAGGGGCTGTCCGGCTGGCCTGCTTAGTGAGGCAGAGTGTGCCGTGCAGAAGTGTGTGCAGCCGGCATGCTCAGGCGCCTCCGGGGTTGAGGTATGGTGTTGGTGGCCTTCCACCAATGCTTCCTTCTGGCCCCCAGCCTGGCGCCATGCTGCGGTCGCGATCGGGCGAGTGGAGCGGTGGAGCACTTCTTGAACCTGCAATGGGGTGGCTGGTGCTCAGCCTGGGGTGGTTGGTCGGCCTGGCCTGGTTATCCGGCTGGTGCATGTTTCTCTTTCATGGACAGGCGGGCTGGGGCTGCTTGAGTTGGCCAGATGGCTGGACAGGCTTGGCGGGGTGCCACTCTGTTGGCAGCCGCGTCCGAGGGGGGGATCAGGACAGCAGGCCAGAGGGCGGCATGGAGGGGTTGCAGCGTGTGGGGTTAGCATGGGGCACCAGAGGTAATGTTAATTTGGATGTGGGGTCACAGGCATTTGAATCGGCTTAGCGGTGATGGTCGAGCTGAGCTGGTCGCCACCGGACACTGGTGCGTGCTGCCGGCTGGGGTGAGGCTGGGGTGGCGTTGCGCGGAGCCCTTGCCGTCGCGGCACGCTGGTGGAGGGCAGGATGTGACAGGGGTGCTTGAAATGGGGCTGTGTGTGGAGCTTGCACTGTGTGGATGTGTCTTTATCAGCTCTTTGGGGATGGAGCTCATCTGTGGGGGTGTGCCCCTGTGGGAAGGGGATTTATGGCATTTGGATTCAGGGGCATGTGTCCTGGTTGAGGTTGGCACTATGGGAAGATCCATGCTGGGGTTTATGGGGCATGGGTGGGCTCATGGGGTTGAAATCAGAATTCATTGGGGGGTTGGGACTGTTTCATCCTGGGACGGCTCTGGTTTGCAGACCCCTCTTTTGTATGTGGCTCCCTCTCCGGATAAGGACAGTGGTCATTGGGGGATGGGGTCTGGGCTGGGGTCTGGGCCGGGGTCGCTCAGGTTTGGGCGGTGCCTGCAACAGTCTAGGCTGGTGCTGGGGCAGTTGCCACACTCCCTGCCAGTGGCTGGTGTCTCTACCTGCTGGTGTATTGGTGTGTGCCGGCCCACGTGGTAAACGACAGTGACACCTGGAGAGGTGTGATTGGGAGAATGGCCTCCCCAATCTGAGTGGTGTTTTGTTATTGGACTTCTGTGCTAGTCACGGATTGTCCATAATGAACACCATGTTCAAGCATAAGGGTGTCCATCAGTGCACTTGGCAACAGGACACCCTAGACAGGAGGTCGATGATCGACTTTGTTGTTGTATCGTCAGATGTTCGGCCGCATGTTTTGGACACATTGGTGAAGAGAGGGGCTGAGCTGTCCAGTGATCAACACCTGGTGGTGAGTTGGATCTGCTGGCTGGAAGAGGAGAAAGCCGAACAGACTTGGCAGGCCCAAGCGCATAGTGAGGGTCTGCTGGGAACGTCTGGCAAAGCCCTCAGCCAGGGATGTATTCAACTCTCACCTCTGGGAGAGCTTTGACCAGATTCCGGGGGATGTTGGAGACATAGAGTCCGAGTTGACCATGTTCTCCGCATCTATCGTCGATGCTGCTGCCCGTAGCTGCGGCCGTAAGGTTTGCAGTGCCTGTCGCGGTGACAATCCCCAAACCCGGTGGTGGACACCGGCAGTAAGGGACACTGTCAAGCTGAAGAAGCGGCTGATGGGCCATGCGTGCCGCGGCCCGGGCTGTGGCAGAGGCAAAAACCTGGGCTTGGGAGAAGTTCAGTGAGGCCATGGAGAAGGACTACCGGTTGGCCTTGAAGCGATTCTGGCAAACTGTCCGGCGCCTCAGGAGGGGGAAGCAGTGCTTCGCCAACACTTTTTACAGTGGGGGTGGGAGGCTTCTGACCTCGACTGAAGACATTATCGGGCGGTGGAAGGAGTACTTCGAGGATCTCCTCAATCCTGCCATCACGCATTCCCTGGTGGAAACAGAGGCTGGGGACTCAGGTTTAGACTCTTCATCACCCAGGCTGAAGTCACCGAGGTGGTTAAAAAGCTCCGCAGTGGCAGGACTTCGGGGGTGGATGAGATCTGCCCTGAGTACCTCATGTCTCTGGATGTAGTAGGGTTGTCATGGTTGACACGCCTCTTCAACATTGCATGGCGGTCGGGGACAGTACCTCTGGACTGGCAGACTGGGGTGGTGGTCACCCTCTATTAGAAGGGTGACCGGAGGGTGTGTTTCATCTACAGGGGATCGCACTCCTCAGCCTCCCTGGTAAGGCCTACACCAGGGTATTGGAGAGGAGAGTCCGGCCAATAGTCGGATCTCGGCTTCAGGAGGAGCAGTGTGGTTTTTGTCCCAGCCGTGTAACACTGGACCAGCTCTATACCCTCTACAGGGTACTCGAGGGTTCATGGGAGTTTGCCCAACCGTGTCCACATCTGTTTTGTAGACCCGGAGAAGGCATTCTACTGTGTCCCTCGTGGTGCCCTGTGGGGGGTGCTCCAGGAGTATGGAATTGGGGGCCCTTTATTAGGGGCCATCAGGTCTCTGTACAAGCGGAGCAGGAGTTTGGTCCGCATTGCCGGCACTAAGTCAGACCTGTTCCCGGTGCATGTTGGACTCCGGTAGGGTTGCCCTTTGTCACCGGTCCTGTTCATAACTTTTATGGACAGGATTTCTAGGCGCAGCCAAGGGCCGGAGGGGGTCTAGTTTGGGGACCAGTGGATTTCGTCTCTTCTTTTTGCAGATAACTTGGTCCTGCTGGCCCCCTCTAGCCAAGACCTACAGCATGCACGGCGGCAGTTTGCAGCCGAGTGTGAAGCGGCTGGGATGAAGATCAGCTCCTCCAAGTCTGAGGCCATGGTTCTCGACCGGAAAAGGGTGGCTGGTCCTCTTCTGGTTGGAGGGGAGTTCCTGCCTCAAGTAGAGGAGTTCAAGTATCTCGGGGTCTTGTTCACGAGTAAGGGAAGAATGGAGCGGGTCGGCGCGGCTGCCACAGTAATGGGGGCGCTGTGCCGGTCCGTTGTGGTGAAGAGAGAGCTGAGCCGAAAAGCGAAGCTCTCGATTTACCGGTCGGTCTACGTTCCTACCCTCACCTATGGCCATGAACTTTGGGTCATGACCGAAAGAACGAGATCCCGGATACAAGCGGCTGAAATGAGCTTCCTCCGTAGGGTGGGCCGGGCACTCCCTTGAGATAGGGTGAGGAGCTCGGCCATTCGGGAGGGGCTCGGAGTAGAGCCGCTGCTCCTCCCCCATCGAGAGGAGCCAGTTGAGGTGGCTCGGGCATCTATACCGGATGCCTCCTGGACGCCTTCCTCGGGAGGTGTTCCAGGCACGTCCCACCGGGAGGAGGCCCAGGGGGACGGCCCAGGAAAACACGCTGGAGGGACTATGTCCCCTCGGCTGGCCTGGGAAACGCCTTGGGCTTCCCCCGGAGGAGCTGGAGGAGGTGTCTGGGGAGAGGGACGTCTGGGTGTCTCTGCTGAGTCTGCTGCCCCCGCGACCCGGTTCCGGATAAGCGGAAGACGACGAGTACGAGTACGAGTACGAGGAATTATATACTGAACAAAAAAGTGTGAAACAACTGAAAATATGTCTTATATTCTAGGTTCTTCAAAGTAGCCACCTTTTGCTTTGATTACTGCTCCACACACTCTTGGCATTCTGTTGATGAGCTTCAAGAGGTAGTCGCCTGAAATGGTTTTCCAACACGCTTGAAGGAGTTCCCAGAGATGCTTAGCACTTGTTGGCCCCTTTGCCTTCACTCTGCGGTCCAGCTCACCCCCAAACCATCTTGATTGGGTTCAGGTCCGGTGACTGTGGAGGCCAGGTCATCTGGCGCAGCACCCCATTACTCTCCTTCTTGGTCAAATAGCCCTTACACAGCCTGGAGGTGTGTTTGGGGTCATTGTCATGTTGAAAAATAAATGATGGTCCAACTAAACGCAAACCGGATTGAATAGCATGCCGCTGCAAGATGCTGTGGTAGCCATGCTGGTTCAGTATGCCTTCAATTTTGAATAAATCCCCAACAGTGTCACCAGCAAAGCACCCCCACACCATCACACCTCCTCCTCCATGCTTCACAGTGGGAACCAGGCATGTAGAGTCCATCCGTTCACCTCTTCTGCGCCGCACAAAGACACGGTGTTTAGAACTAAAGATCTCAAACTTGGACTCATCAGACCAAAGCACAGATTTCCACTGGTCTAATGTCCATTCCTTGTGTTCTTTAGCCCAAACAAGTCTCCTCTGCTTGTTGCCTGTCCTCAGCAGTGGTTTCCTAGCAGCTATTTTACCATGAAGTCCTGATTCACACAGTCTCCTCTTAACAGTTGTTCTAGAGATGTGTCTGCTGCAAGAACTCTGTGTGGCATTGACCTGTTCTCAAATCTGAGCTGCTGTTAACCTGCAATTTCTGAGGCTGGTGACTCGGATGAACTTATCGCCCGCAGCAGAGGTGATTCTTGGTCTACCTTTCCTGGGGCGGTCCTCATGTGAGCCAGTGTATTTGCAGCACTTGATGGTTTTTGCGACTGCACTTGGGGACACTTTCAAAGTTTTCCCAATTGTTCGGACTGACTGACCTTCATTTCTTAAAGTAATGATGGCCACTCGTTTTTCTTTACTTAGCTGCTTTTTTCTTGCCATGATACCAATTCTAACAGTCTATTCAATAGGACTATCAGCTGTGTACTGTGTCCACCTCCTGCACAACACAACTGATGGTCCCACCCCTATTTATAAGGCTTGAAATCCTACTTATTAAACCTGACAGAGCACACCTGTGAAGTGAAAACCATTTCAGGTGACTACCTTTTGAAGCTCATCAACAGAATGCCAAGAGTGTGCGTAGCAGTAATCAAAGCAAAAGGTGGCTACTGTGAAGAACCTAGAATATAAGACATATTTTCAGTTGTTTCACACTTTTTTGTTCAGTATATAATTCCACATGTGTTAATTCATAGTTTTGATGCCTTCAGTGTGAAGTTACACTATTCATAGTCATGAAAATAAAGACAACTCTTTGAATGAGAAGGTGTGTCCAAACTTTTGGTCTGTACTGTATGTGTTCATTGCAATTGAAATAATCCCAAAGTAGTTTCTAAAAAAGTTTATTTTATAAATATTAAGCAGAGCATTATACCGTTAGCCGTTAGCTCCACTTGTGAAAGTAAATCTGTTGGGCTTCTTCTCGGCACCCAGACAAGAGTTCTGAGTGCTACTCTGTAGCACTGTTTTTTTGGTAAAAAAATAAAAAAATAGTAATAAAATCCCAATAGAATACACTGAAATGTGTGGCTGTACCGTGGAAAAATGTAAGAAAGAGGTTTGGTCAAGAGGTCTGGACACTTATGCAAGGCACTGTAGCTTTTAGTATTAAGTAATAAAAATCTAGGGAATTCATTTCACACAAAATTATTATTTAATCTGCACATCATAAAGTATTGAAAATAAGACAGTTTAGTTGTAAATATCCATCTTTACTGAAAGCTTTCAATTAATATGAGTTTTTCCAAGCATATCCTTGAAGGGACTAATGATAATTGGTGTGTAAGGTTTATTTTAAAAATATATGAATTTCTGACTTAACAGGAAATCACAAATCCTAACAGACTGATGTACCTAAAACCTAATGCAATAAATGTGAAAGATGCAGCTAAGTGATGTTCTTTGTTTGAAACTAAGTGGAACAGATACCATCGTTCCTGAGAAATAACTAAAAATGAAATACCACCGAATGAAGTTGCATTTTTCATTATTTCATTCAAAGACCAATGTTAGCCTTTAGGTTTAATATACTAAGTATACAAAGTTGTACATCATTTATGCTAAAGAACATTCACACTGGTCACATCTGTATCTCTGATCTCTTGTTTCAACATTATGTTTATGTTCTCTGATAAATCGATGAAAGCCTGCCGCCTCTGTGTGAAGCACCAGCTGTGAACAATGGGTGACGATCAGTGATGGCTTGGTGTGCTTTGCTGCAGGCAAAGTCAGTGACCTTTAAAAACAACCAGCCATGCTAAGGCCACACGGATGTCACTCCATCTCATTTTATGCTATACCTCCAGGAACTTTTTTGATATGTTCCAACTGTGTCATGCAGCAAGACAATGACCCCAAGCACATCCATAGGCTATAGGCAAAACCTAATGAATGTGGAAAGAAGGAGAAAGAAGGAAGGCTAGGGTGACATAGTCTTGTCATGGAGGCGACAGTCATCTGATGATAAATCCTATTTTATAAGGGTTCTATATTTTTTACAAACCAAAATCTTGCTAAAAAATATCCAAATCTGCATTCGTGTGTTGCCATCTCTGAAAGCACAAGAACGTAATAAAACAGATTTAATATAAGTGTTTCAACAGGCTTTGAGTTTATGATTCCATGTTCAGTTAAATTCAGTTTATTTATGTAGTGTCAATTCACAACAAAGGTTAACTGAAGGTAATTTAAAGGATAATCTCATTCTTGCTCAATTATACAGTCAAGTTCAGTCCATTAGCTCATATCCTTGTTTACATACAGTACTCAGAAAGAAACCTTCAGCAGAACCAGGCTCGGTATGAGTGGCCATCTGCTGTGAATTGCTGGGGACTGAGAGGACAGAAAGGAGACAGAAAGAATAGAAGCACTGGGCCTGGAGTACTTTCTATGAGAAAGAGATCTTAAAGGTAATAGCTGCAATACCTTTGTCTGTTACATCATTCTGGAAAAAGCGGATGACACCACAGCAATAAGTCACACATTATTTCTATGGAAACAAAAATGAAGAATATAAACAATTAATTGCAGCAGTAGCTCCATCAATGGATTTGTCCAGAAAAGAGACACAAGCACACACAGAATCATAGAGCCAAAAGTACTCTCGTACTCTTACTCGTACTCGTACTCGTACTCGTCGTCTTCCGCTTATCCGGAACCGGGTCGCGGGGGCAGCAGACTCAGCAGAGACACCCAGACCGCAGAGTGAAGGCAAAGGGGCCAACAAGTGCTAAGCATCTCTGGGAACTCCTTCAAGACTGTTGGAAAACCATTTCAGGCGACTACCTGTTGAAGCTCATCAACAGAATGCCAAGAGTGTGCGTAGCAGTAAT
The DNA here is from genome assembly GCA_036173005.1 of Crenichthys baileyi. Taxonomy (NCBI): domain Eukaryota; kingdom Metazoa; phylum Chordata; class Actinopteri; order Cyprinodontiformes; family Goodeidae; genus Crenichthys; species Crenichthys baileyi. The sequence goes on along the minus strand of JAHHUM010002938.1, from coordinate 1,552 downwards.
CAAAGCAAAAGGTGGCTACTTTGAAGAACCTAGAATATAAGACATATTTTCAGTTGTTTCACACTTTTTGTTCGGTATATAATTCCTCGTACTCGTACTCGTACTCGTTGTCTTCCGCTTATCCGGAACCGGGTCGCGGGGGCAGCAGACTCAGCAGAGACACCCAGACGTCCCTCTCCCCAGACACCTCCTCCAGCTCCTCCGGGGGGAGCCCAAGGCGTTCCCAGGCCAGCCGAGACATAATCCCTCCAGCGTGTCCTGGGCCGTCCCTGGGCCTCCTCCCGGGGGGATGCCGGGAAAACCCCCTCCCGAGGAAGGGCCCAGGAGGCACCGGTATAGATGCCCACCCACCTCAACTGGTCTTCATGTGGAGGAGAAGCGGCTCTACCCAACCCCCTCCCGAAGGGCCCCGACCCTCCCCCTATCTCTAAGGGAGTGCCCGGCCACCCACAGAGGAAGTCATTTCAGCCGCTTGTATCCGGGATCCGTTCTTTCAGTCATGACCCAAAAGTTCATGGCCATAGGTGAGGGTGGAAAAGAAAGACCGCCCCCGGTAAATCGAGAGCTTCGTTTTGGTCGCTCTCTCTTCACCCAACGGACCGGCACAGACCCCCCCATTACGCGGCAGCCGACCCGCCCCCGCTCCATTTTCCCTCACTCTGAACAAGCCCCGGAACTTAACTCCTCCATTTTTTCAGGAACTCCCCCCCAACCTGAAGAGGACAAGCCCCCTTTTCCGGGCGGGACCATGGCCTCTGATTGGGGAGTGATCTTTATCCCCCGCCCTTCACACTCGGCTGCGAACCGCCCCCGCGCATCTTTTAGGTCTTGGCTAGGGGGGCCAGCAGGGCCCCCGTCATCTGCAAAAAGAAGAGACAAAATCCACTGGGCCCCCAAAACCAGACCCCCCCCCGGCCCTTGGCTGTGTCTAGAAATCCTGTCCATAAAAGATATGAACAGGACCGGGGACAAAGGGGGACCCTGCCGGAGTCCAAATGCGCCGGGAACGGTTTCCACTTAGTGCCGGCAATGCGGACCCAAACTCCTGCTCCCCCTCGTAAGGGACCGGATGGCCCCTAATAAAGGGCCCCCGATTTATATCCTGGAGCACCCCCCACAAGGCATCACGAGGGGGGCACAGTCGAATGCCTTCCCAGGGCCACAAAAACAGATGTGAAAACCGGTTGGGCAAACTCCCATGAGCCCCCCGAGTACCCTGTAGAGGGTATTTAAAAGCTGGCCATGTTCCCCGGCCGGGACAAAAACCACACTGCTCCCCTGAAGCCGAGGTTGATATCGGCCGGACTTTTCCCCTCCAATACCCTGGCGTAGGCCTACCCGGGAGGTGAGGGTGTATCCCCCTGTAGTTGGAACCATCTCCGGTCCCCTTCTCATGAAGGGGACCCCCACCCCCGGTCTGCCAGTCCCGAGGTACTGTCCCCAACCCCCCATGCAATGTTGAAAAGGGGTGTCAACCATGACAGCCCCACAACATCCAGAGATTTGAGGTATCAGGGGGGATTTCATCCCCCCCCCGAAGCCTTTCCACAGC